>JAIUZE010067404.1:0-20891 GCA_022085475.1 Heliosperma pusillum
TAGAAGAGAGTTCTTTTTCTTAGCTTTCCTAGAGAGAAAACAACAAAAAATCAAAATAGCATTCTAGATCTAGTATTCTATTGTAATAAAAAATTCCAAGCTTTAATCTAATTTCTTTCTTTTCATCTCTCATTTTCCTCATAGTTGGTAACAGTTTCTTTCTCTTTACTTTCATTTATGCCTTTGTTTATGTTTTATGTTTTTCAAGTTTGAATGTTTAGATTGCTTATAGTTAAAGTTTCCATCTTTGAATTTATTGTTTGTTTAATTTTAGTCTAATTGATTGAATTTCATCATCTAGTTAGTAATTGCATGCTATCAATCAAAAATCTCATCTTTATCATGTTTAACATTAAAGATTCAACCTTTATTGCTTTTGAGTGTTTAGTAATCATGCTTAGTGAGTAGTAACCCTTTCTAGGGTCCGGTTAAGTCTAATAATGGGTTTTGATTGGTGATTGGTTGAATTAGCAAGTGGTGGTTTATGGGTGATTGTTTTTGGTTGAGGTTGTTTTGTATTGACCCCGTATTTGACCCTTGTTCAACCCTTAGAGGCTATCAATGGGAGTTGGGCCGACTTAGGGGCTACTTAGGCTATCGACGGGAGTTGGGCTTACGGTAGTGGGACTTGGGTAGACTAGGGGATCGACTCTAGGTGGGTCATTCGCGGGAGCGAGACCCCTTAAAAGAGACTCTACCTTTGGCTAGGGGATTTCATCCGCGGGAGTGGGAAAGACCCTAGTTGGGACCAAAATGTTGACCCGAAATGCCTTGGACTCGTGTAGGGGTTATCCATGGGAATAGGACTCTTTATCGACCCTAGAGGCTACCTATACTCGGGAGGGTTAGGCAGTTAGTTTAGATGACATTGTCCCACATGAACCCACATTCCACCGCTTGTTGAAAGACCACCCACCGTTGTAACCCATGAACTAAGACTTGATCGGATCCTAGTTCCCTTAATCTTGATTAAATCCCGTATTTTCCGTAGCTTACTTGTTTAGTTTGCATTTTAGTCTACATCTTATTATTGCATTTAGTTATCATTAGTTGAATTCAAATTTCCCCCTTCTATCGACTTAGCTAGCTCCCCTTGAAATCGACTAGTAATCGCTTTGCTCTCCGTGGAAATCGACCCTCAAGTGCTATTTTGACAACCGTGCACTTGCGGTATTTAAAACCCCCATCAAAAGGTATGTAATGTCCAGCGGCGGGATTTTGATCCTGATGATTTACAAATTAACTATGTCGAAAAAAAAAACCAAAACGTACATTGTACTTCACTTCTTTGAACTTCTGGTGAATGTACCGTCTATGTGCGTTCCTTTGGATGGTGTCTTATTGACCGTCATATACTCTTATGGGAGTACTTTATTGTGCACTTGTCGATCTGGTGCTCTCTCTCACTACAATTTTTAATTGTAGTTTGAAATATGACGTGTGGTTTTAGTGTCTTATACATGCATGGTTTTTGTATATGCACTTAGTCTAATTGATTCACGATTGATCAGCACACTGAAATCTTTTTACTCTTTCCTGAGGACGATTGAAATTAAGTGTGTTCGAAAAGAAAGCTGTTTTTCATATATTTGCAATTGGCGGATTGTTTTCTCGTTCATTATATTATATTTGTGAAGTTCGAAAAGAATGTCGTTCTGGATAATTATGTTTGATAAGTTTGTCGGGTTCCGAAAAAGGAGTTTTCGTCCGACGAATTTGTTTCATTACTGGCGAGTTATCACGCAATCAAATCGACTGGCGAGTTGTCACGCAATCAAATCGACTGGCGAGTAGTCACGCAAGAAATTGATCGAAGACCGAAGATTGAAGAACCGAGTCTATTCTTTTTCTTACTCCAAACCCATGGAATTTAAACAAATTAACATGGGTTTGAGGGGGATATTAGAAGAGATTACAGTAATATTGATATTCTAGAATAAGTTATATTATGCTACTTCGGTCAGAAGATATGATTATTATCTTTAGATCTTTTGAGTAGTATAAGTACGATATCATTGTAATTGTTAGAAACATGAATGAACGATCAATACAACGATTTCCTTTATGAAACTCTCCCCTCTAAATTTCTAATAAATTGCATATTATTTTCTATCTAATTTAGAGAATTCTAATTGATTAATAATTAATTTGTGATGGATTTTAATGAGTTATGTATATTTAGGTCATGTATTAGATAAATTGACTATATTAATATGTGATTATTTTTAGTAAATAAGTAGAAAGTAAAGTCAATTACCTTCTTTAGTCCTATTTATCATCTTATTAATCTACCCTATTATGGTGAAACTTAATGGGAATTTATGGTGCCCTTTGGTGCTCTTTATTTGTAACTCCTCTTTGTGAGGTGATTATAAATAAGACAAAAGATGGTTTGAGTAACTATCTCATCCATCTTATCTATACACAACTCATATAATCTCTTAGTTAGTCTACCATCTACGTGACTTGGAATTTGGGGCGTGGACATATTCCGGGACTCTAGTAGCCGCCGGAGGTACGGTATACGGTGGTGGGCAGTTAGCGAACACAACGATCCGGTCGCTTCCGCATAAGGTATGTCCTTAATTTCCTACAGTGGTATCAGAGCAAATGTGTTTTGCTACTATCCGTACTATTGGGCGTTTTTCACAATACTTTAGTGATGGGCTTATATGTGTTTTGCTGTTTTTTGTGGCTGGTTAAAATCATGTCTTTTGTGATTCATGATTCTTGATAAGCCCCACCCTTGTAGTCTTTGTAACTACTTCGTTTTTTTTTCTCCATCGGGAATAAAGTACATGAGAAGGAAACTGTTTGTATCTCCCTGGAGTGGTGAACACTCAACGCGTGTGTAAGTCATACGCTTCTTAAAGATGTGCCTTTGTGGCAGCGGCAGCGCTTCCCATCGATTTTGGGTTTATATTTTATTGCTTACCGTACGCCAAAATGACAACCTTCGTCGATGCAGGTATGCAAATGGTTGGCGTATGGGCAGTAACTAAACATTGTACCAAGGCCGAGTAGACATGCTCTCGACCCATCTGCATGTTTAGTAAAAGTAATAAGGGCAAAAAGTTTTTTTTTGTTCGTTTTTATGTCCTTGCAATCGGAAAAACCGTTTCTATTGTCCTTTATTCTTGTTTGCCATTGTTGGGTTCACTTCTTTTGAATCGAGTGGAAAATAATGGCAAGAGAGGGAGGAAAGGTTAATGGAGGTTGACCAAATAAATTAATTGGGGTGTAGATCTCTTATGTAGAGATGGGAAGAGATATTAGCCTAAAAAAAATGGATTTGTTCCGGTTGTTGCGTGTGGTAGAATACTTTCTAAAACACAGTCATAAATTTATTATGATTTGTTTCCTTTACTTTGTTTTCTTATCACTTGTTTATGCCAAAGCCAATCTAAGTGGTTGACTTTAGTGCTAGAATCATAATTTTTTTTCAGTCATTTACTTCGTTGAATGTGTTACATACATTAAATTACTTTGTAAATTTGTTTTACAAATTGTTTTATATGGAGTATCTGATATCTAGCTAATTTGTTTGGTTAAAAGTATAATTATATGGATATGTTTCATATACAGGTGAATGTGAGTCATGCACATATTTAGACGCTTTATATGAATTTGTCTCATATAAATGTGTTTTATATGCATATTAAATATCTTAGCGATTTTAATATCTGCTAGACTGCTACTCATAATTTTACGCTAATTTTACCCTTTTGACTTTTTATGAATATTTTTCGTAAAATTACGCTAATTGGTTTAGCGAAGTATCATGCCAGAGTATGTGAATATGTTTCATATTCAATTTTGTGTTGATAATATAAATGTTTGAGTGATATTTGAGTATGTAAATTTAGACGTCTTAGTGACTCTTGTTTCGATCAGTTCGACTAGCAAATTTATGAGTGTGAGAAATACTAATAATGTTCGACTTTGTGTTTGTTTTAGTATATGCTACTCATAATTATCTCTATATTATGTTTTACAAGATAACGTTAAAATTTACGAATGCGTTTCGCTTATTCTATCTTGTTAAACTTGTGTAATTTATTACATAGACAAACTAAATAAATGTCTTAGTGATATTATTATTATTCATGAGATTTTAGAACTTACATACAAGGGTTATATCTTAGTGATATAATAATTATTGTAAATTTGTTTTACAAAAGGACATATCACTTCATGATATGACATTTCTTGTAAATATGTTTTACGAGATAACTTATATCTTTGTGATATGTTAAATTATTAGATTATGTAATTTTGTTTTACATAAATGAGATTTACATAAATGATATAATAATTATTGTAAATTCGTTTTACATAAGAGATTCCGTTATATCTTAGTGATATAATTTATGTAATTTTGCCTTTATTGCATAATTGTTTTATATCTTAGTGAAGAGATTCCGTTTTATTTTGTGTTACATATCTTAGTGATATACGATAACATGTAAAATTAGTTTTCACATGAGAGATGGAAAAGTCTTCGTGATTGTGAATTGAATACATATTAGCTGTGTATCAATAATTCATTAGAACTATCATATATGTTATGATCATATTTTTTAAATTAACTTTTTAAAGTCGTGTAAATTCGTTTTACACAGAATTTGTCTTATATCTAAGTGATATTATTATTTGTGCTAATTTGTTTAGCCATGTTACAAGGGTAGTAACTAATTTGTTTAGCGTTTATAGAGGGTTAATGAATTCGTTTCATTTAACCTTAAGAGAAAATTACATTGTTGAAATTTCTCGTTTATTGCGTTTGTGATGATTATGAGCTTAGCGAAATTTTCGAACAAACAATATAAATGAAGGGGTTTAAATAATATAATTGCGTATTGTGCCTTAATCCATATACTTGTGTACGACAACAAGTGTTTTTGGTAATTTGTTCACCATTGGTAAAGCTGATTGTACATTGATAAATAGAGTAATACGAGTAAGATTTTGTATCTTATTAATAATCACGAGTTTGAGAAATCGTGTTTACATACCTAAGGTTAGATAATGAAAATCTGTGTTTTTTTACCAGTATTTGTTCAAATAGTAAGTTTGATGCATGCAGAATTGTGTTATTTTTGTATGTGGACCTACTAAGTAGGGTTTGAGACATGTCTTACAGCTTATGTAGCGTATGATTAGGTGTAAGTCAATTTCAGTTTGACGTAGGGTACAAGACTATGTGTCTTGTCCCGAAGTGCTTGAGGATTGTCCACATTTTTTTTGTTTATCTAATGTGTGATTTTTTAAAGACGAGGTTGACTATTTTTAAGAAGTTTTTTTTTTCAATGGTAGTTTGTTTGCCAATCTGATTCTGGGATTAGGAAAAATACAGAACTCTTAATGGTTCATAGTCTCTCAATCCTTAGTAATTCTCTCAAAACTTATCGATACGGGAAAGAGTGCCTCTTGGCACTAATGTTTCCCGATACAATTATTCATGGTCTATATTTTTTCTTACTTTTGAGAACAAATATGTGGTATTGTTTAATATGTTTGACTTAGTGTCGACAAGAGAGTAATATGGAGATAATATTAATTTGTTTCATGTTTGTTTCGAGCCAAATAAAATTATTATGATCATCAATTCGAGTTATATGCGTGTTTCTTGCATCTAATGTTCATTCTTGTCCTTTGTGGATTTAGAAACATAGTGGAAATTTTTATAACTCGTAATTGTTTAATCCATTGTTTGTCGATAGATTATTTACCTTTAGCTATGCTAAACTATATTTCAAATACGCTTTGTGCTACTTTGATGTGTTAATTCTCTATGCACTTAGGGTGCATGATTATTTCAGTATTAACTCGTAATTGTTTAATCCATTGTTTGTCGATAGATTATTATTTACCTTTAGCTATGCTAAACTAAATTTCAAATACTCTTTGTGCTACTTTGATGTGTTAATTCTCTATGCACTTAGGGTGCATGATTATTTTCAGTATTAGTTTATTGAAAATCACGGATTTTTATTTAACCTCTTGTTAATAGTTTGTTATGGCTATGTGTTTGGTCATAATATTTATGTTCACCGCAGTACTTTTATTCTTCTGCTTGATTACATATTTTTTTTTCCATTGTTCATTGTCTGTTAACTTTTATATTTCAATCTATTTTTATTTTATTTGTGGGTAGTTAAATGTTAAGACTATCATGAGACCGTATGTTTTTTCTTCTTCATTTGAGATGACTCACGCCTTATGACTGTGTAATCATTATTTTGTCATTTTGTAAAGTGTTTGATATGTTCAAACATTTTATGATAAAGGTGAAAATCGACTTCGAACTTAGAATAAGAACTCTTAGTTTATGTGTTGGTTGTGAATTACTCTTTGATATGTTCAAAGTGCGAAAGAGGAAATTTATGTGCGTTGATTTTATGATTCCAACATTATGACAAGATGTTGTTTTAATTGAGGAATTGTACATCATCACTTGATATGGTTGAGTGAAGGATGACGCTGATCAAGTTTTTTTTTTGTTTAAAGGAGGATTCCTTAAATATGTTTTGAGGAAATTTTTGCTTGCTCCAAATAAGTTTTGGGTAATAGATTGGTCATTCATGCCTCAACATTTGTCAAACTTTGTGTTTAAGTGACCCACAATATTTATTCACTTGGATATGTTTCTAAGTGTTGGCGAAGATTAGTAGACATTTGCCTTGTATTCGTTACAATGCAAAAACTATCTTATGGTGAGTGAGAGAATTTGTAAACTCATTGACACACCAAGGATAGTTTAACTTATCTTTATGTTCAGAAAATGGAGTAGTTCCATGATTCGAGGTAAAGATGAGAGTTTGTCTACTAATGAGAAAATATTAACTTGTATGTCAAGTTATATGGATTAGCATAAGATCGGTTCTTATGGAGTTTTGCTCATTACGGAGGATAGTGGGAGTTGTTCCTTCTATGCGGTTTTTTGTACCACTTTTAGTAAGTGGGAGCTATCACTTTAAGTAAGTGAGTATTTTTTCGCCAAGTAATAAAGAATGGATTGTTATTATGAGAGTAAATAGACATTGTTTCAATGTGGTTATGATAATAAGGTTTAAGACAATTTTGAGATATGTTCTCAAATGGTAGGTTTTGTTCCATTTTCTTCTAATTTTGGTCATCTATTTGGATTTTGTTTTCAAATGAATGTAAAGAATATTTTCTCGAATCATGTTTCTTGAGAAAACTTATACATGGATCAATCAATTGATTTTGTCTCAAATGATTAAGATGATAAATTTTGTATCTCTTAAAATTGTCCATGTGTTAGCGGTCTGCCATATTTATTTCACGTTTCATAAATTATTTGAGTGATGATTTAGTTGGAACAATAGGTCTTACTTAAGACGGGTCGGATCTTGCAACAGGTATTTTGTGAGAGGAAATGGGTAGAGGGGACAAGGTGGACACCCCCCATGTGCTCTCCACTCACCCTTGATGGGTATTTTGTGAGAGAATATGGTATCCATCTTAAGCTTAAGACGGATACCTCCGTCTTAAATAAGAATTTGTGTAGTTGGAATGATGGAATTGATGTGGTTATGTCAAAATTACATATGAGAATAAGTATCTCTTTGTTATTTGGTAATATATTGGTATTTAGAAGAAAAATAATATTGTGGTTATTTCGAAACTTATAATCAAGTGCAAAGAAACGATTAGAGTATTGTTTCTAGTTATATTGTAGTTGGTATTTTGATGTGTACCTTGTTTAGTACATGGTTGAACGTCAATTTTGTGATTAATAAGTAATTTGTTACTTAATCAATCCACTACATGCACAATGATATGTAATCAAGTAATTTTTACTCTGCCTTTGTGGTAAGAGTAGATTAGTTCTTGTGTGGAACTAAGAGTTGTCATCAAGTAAGATTAACTAACAAGATTGTTGACGTTTTATTTAGTTGTGTTCTTAATTAGTTTATTTGTTGAACTAATTGTGCAAAAGAGTCAACTTAAATTTTAATCTTGTTGAGTTGTGGATGTGTTTGATTATGATGAACATTTTTTTTGGTTAAAGATTTTGTATCTTTTGGAAATGTTCATATGCATTTGTTGCATGATGAGGCACATAAGATATCACCAAGCTTTTACATTGCCTAGTCACACAGGTAATCGCCTTGACACTTGTGAAGTGGGCAAGATGAGACTGAGTCACTTAATACTTGTGAGTGTTGAGGATTATCTTTGTACATGAGTTGTATGGAAAAGATATTGACTCCTTATATATACAGTCGCCTTAGTAAGTCTAAGATGAGACTTTTGTAGTCAAAGTATGAAAAGACACTCTATTTTCGTACTAAAGCTTAGAACCGAATCACAAGTGTCAGGTTGGATATTTAGTATATTAATCTAGTGGCTTTGGTTAGATACTTGAGTAGTATCTAGACTTAAAATTTGCACGACATGGAAGCGTGATATGCCCATCGTAGTGGGAGCTATGTTGTGACACATATATCATACTATGTGTGTTTATAAGTCGACCGTTAGGAGTGAAAAATGATTCCCTACTTTGTCACTGTGTGATCCTATGGACTGTGTTGTCCACTTTTGTTTAATGCCCTTTGACTTGGAGCTATGATATGAAGTTAATTCTTGATGTTGCTACTTTAATATGAATTCTAAGGACCTAAAAGATTAAGGTTCAATGGATCATGTTAGGAAAGCAGTTAAGTTGAGATGTATTACTATTAGTGTTTAAGGAATGATCAATTCAACTTCACCATAATTTCCTGGCCAGGGGTTATATTGTGTATATAACTAAATGATTATGATAGCATATAGGGACTGTGTATGCTAACGGTGATGTTTTGAATGATTTGGGGGGGTTGATAATGTGAAAGTGTTATGTTAGTTTGATGATAACTTAATATAATGCTACTTTGTTACTTTATGGTCACACACCCCATTTTTCGTATGAAACTTAACAGATTGTTTTTTTTTTGTTTTGAGTTGTGTTGTCATAAACTTGGTTGTGTGACCAAGTGGGAGAATTGACTTGGTTTTGTGACCAAGTAAAAGTATTGCTTAGGTTTTGTGACCAAGCAACAATACTGTCTTGGCTTGAGTGGCCGAGTGGGAGTATTGTATTTAATAGGTTTTTAGTAACGATCATATTCAATTTGGTTGTTAATTATCCTATTTATCATCATATTAATCTACCCCATTATGGTGAAACTTAATGGGAGTTTATGGTGCCCTTTGGTGCTCTTTATTTGTAACTCCTCTTTGTGAGGTGATTATAAATAAGACAAGAGATGGTTTGAGTAACTATCTCATCCATCTTATCTATACACAACTCATATAATCTCTTAGTTAGTCTACCATCTAAGTGACTTGGAATTTGGGGCGTGGACATATTCCGGGACTCTAGTAGCCGCCGAAGGTACGGTATACGGTAGTGGGCAGTTAGCGAACACAACGATCCGATCGCTTCCGCATAAGGTATGTCCTTAATTTCCTACAGTTGGTAAGACAAATTCTCATTTGTGACGGACCGACCCGTCGCAAGCTTGCGACGGGTCAAATCCCCCTCACAAAGAGCAAGTGGGGGAGCAAGTGGGGGTGCAAATGGAGCCTCCCACCCAGGGGCGACACCAAGATTTTTTATTTGGTATAGCGAAATCAGTGTACTACTTCGTACATTACTATTTAAATACAATGTTTTAATTATTGTTTACATTAACGTTTTAGAATGCAAATGTGAAGTTTGTCCATTAATATAGTTGGTGAAGTTGCTCCTATGGGCTATGACTAGTACAGATAACTTATTTTCAAATTTTGCCATTATCGTCTAAACTCTATAACTAGTTAATAAAAAATAGTACCTACTTAGAATTTGTCATTGCCGAGAAAAATTCTGATCCAAATTAAAACACGATCACTTTTATGGAAGTCTAATAGACTTAAAATTTCTAACAACTAATCTTCATAGCTCATAAGGTCATAATAAGCACATTGTTGTATGACAACTTAGTACAATGATGTAATTAAAAATAATCTATCTTCTTAATGGGACAGATGATCCTTACTGTTTTTTTAGTCTATCATAAATCCTTAATGATGAAACCTTGTCTAATTCTTCACCATTTTTTAGAATTAAGAGCCAAAATAAGCAAAAAAAAAAGATTAGGTAAAATAATTGATGCTACTATGAAAATTGGAACGTTAATTGAAAGAGCAAAGATCAATGTTAATAAATGAGAATTAAATGCAACAATTACAAACAACATAGAGCTGAAATACGGTAGTATTAAGGGAGAAATAATTACACAAATAGGCAATAAATGGCTAATTAATGGTGTAGCAAATTTTTCATTTTCTAAGAATTTTTGTAGATTTTGGTGTAGCAAGTACTACACCATTAATACATGTAGCCTCGCCCCTGCTCCCACTTGCCTTGTCACTTGCTCTTTTTAAGGGGGATTTGACCCGTTGCAAACTTACGACGGGTCGCCCCGTCACAAGCAAGACTTGTTAAGTTGGTAAATAAACGTAACAGAAATTATAAATTAAAAAGTAAATGCATTTGGTAAAAAAAAAACAATTACCAGGCGCCACTAAGTGGATCTAGAAGGCCATTTGAAAAAATTATACTGCTTGCCAATGTCTTTAGGGTTGACTTGAGGTTCTATCATCAAAAAATTATCTTCATCAACATAATATATACTCCCTCCTATCCAATCCAATGTACCCGTTGGTCCGGGCATAAGTTTTAAGAAAAATGTGTCACAAATGATAAAAGGTCATAAATTGCCCTTGAATTTTAATGTTAAAAAGTAGTGTATTTGATGGCATTGTATGTAATTAAATGGGTGTTGCAATGATAAAATGGTCTAAATGTTACCCAAAAAGGAAATGGTTACATTGGATTGAATTGTACAAAAATGGAAAGTGGGTACATTAGATTGTATGAAAAGCAATACTTATATCAATTTAAGTTTTCGAAATTTTGAAGCGCCCGATTAATACCTGTACACCGTAGAAGGTCGAAATCCAATCGGTATGGGGGTATGTCCCATATTTCTCGAAGCACGCCTCTATAAATGATGACAGGTTAAATGGCCGGCTCTCAAACATAGTAGACTCGTCACAACCCCGATAAGGAACTAGCTCACTACAAACCTAACAGTGATAGGTAAAATTATATAATAAAATTAGAGAGTCTTGAGACTCAGTGCGAATATTTAAATTGAGGCTCAAATGATATAAACACAATATGATGTAAAAAAGTACAAAACTTTTATATCATTGCTTTAACTCTTTGAAATTATTATGCTCAAGTCCTTGATTTTTAATGTAGAAAAGTCATTGTTTCCCAATGAAAACAATAGGTTTTGAACTTTAAACCACAAGATAAAAACTAATACAAATAGTATTCGTCATATAAAAAATAAGTCCATTTTTTTTTAAATCCTAAAATAAATCCATTTAACGAATACCTGTCAATTCCAGGCAGCCACAGAACCCATATCTAACGTCGAAAATGGGCTTCCGGAATCCATAGAAGTAATATTAATGCAGATTTTGTTTTGTCCAAATAGTAAGATTGCATCTCCAATTCCCTTGAGGATCTCCTCCTCGGATGCCTCTGCTATGCCACGACATAGCTCTGGAATCTGACTAAACCGGCCATTGTATTGTGCATCGTACACTTGAGCTAAAAACTTTTTTATCTCATATGTCGCGAACAATGGCCTAACAAAATCAATGTGTTAAAAAAGTAATTAATCAATTCACCAAAATAAAAAAAAGAGAAAATAATATCAGAAGAAAAAATTATACTCCAATATATTTTCATAAGCAAGTAGGGTCAGAGATCAGTGAATTTTGTGAGTTGGTAGTGTTGATCAATGGGGCCATTTTAAGTTATTGGCTCAATTAATTGACAAGACCAATCCACGACCTTGCCAAAAAGAAACCAGAAATTAACAAGGTACATATGACATATCAAATGTTCCAAAAAATCCAGACTTCACACAATCACAGTAAATAAATTTAAGCCCATTTTTTTTTGTGGTTCTTTGACAAACTAATTGGAATCTAAGGGTTGGTTTAAACTATTTGAGGCCAATAGACCTGCCTTATCAGTTTCATTTTTTTCCCCATTTTAGGTCAAATCGCTATTTAAACTAGCGGCTTTACCTTGTTTCCAAACGTTAAAACAAGTGTAACTTTTATTAGATAGTCAAAGAGCAAAGCCGTTCACTGAGATGGCGGCTTCATTCTTATCATTTGACAAGAACGGCTGTAACTTTTGTAAAGGAATGAAGCCCAAATGAAAAAGGAAGGAAGCCGAGAGTTCAATTAGCGGATCACATTAATTTTGTTAACTTTTGAAATGTTGGAGCGTTTTGGATTAAGAAAATATAGTAAATTTGTTAGTTGAAGTGACAGCTTTATATAAAAACAAGAAGATAAATTAAACTAATTACGTGAACTGATTAGTTTTAAATGGTTTGAAATCAACCTCAAAACTCCAATTAATTTGTCAAATAACCACATTTTTAGCCAAAACAATTCTTAAAAAAACTCTATGGCAAGTTTGCAATCTAGTTAACTGAGAGTTCTGGGATTAGCAAATAAATTTGTAATTTACGCTAAAGAAAAACAAAAAAATACATTACCCGCATGAATGGAAGGTTTGCGAGAGGTGATCAAGGCCTCCAGGCAGGGGCCGCGACCTAACCAATTAAACTCCATGACTTCGAAATGAACTCATAGCACCTCTTGTTTGTATTCAGCATAAAAAGAAAAAAAAAACTATTAAGAGTTATAATTATTAAACTTTAATAATACTTGTATCGTCTATATTAATGTTGATATAAGTTTATAACTTGCCTTAAAATACCTGCTCACAATAGAGCAGTATTGATCGTCGGGAGCCAAGTCTTTTGTCTCCAATACTGACGCAGAGGACGCCAATGCCCCATCAACTATCTGAGGATATTTAATCCTCAACCAGGCCGCAACACTATAAAAGCAAAAAAAATTAATTAATTAAATTTTTTGCAATAAAAATTTATATGGAAAAAAATATAACTTTAATCGTGTTACTTACTCCTGCTGTAGGAACCTCCGAAAACAATGACGTGGGAGTGTTCAAGCCACCAATTACCCTTCAAGGAGTGGATGACGTTAGCATGGTCTGCTAACGCCTGATGCAAGGTAAGACACCCCCGTACGTATGGATCCATCATCGCTGCATCGATGGATCCAAGGGGTGTCGACTCACCGTAAAAGCGGTGCTACGAGAAAAACAATGGTTTAAATTATGCGTCAGGAAGGAGTCTATTTACGATATTGTAAACAATAAATTAAAATTAAAATTTAGAAAATGCATTGATATGATTAATTATTTTTGTCCGAAAATTACTATCCCAAATTAATCTAGTAACTATGCCACTATACCAGTATTGTAACACCCGCAAATGTACCCTATTTTTCTAGTAAAAATATTTTACGGATACTTTTCAGCGTATTTTAGTTTTATTTTAGAATTTAATGTTCCGAGTCGAATTTAGAATTTCCGAATTCGTATTTGGAATTTCCGCGAGTTTTCAAGTAAAACCCGTCTTAAGCCGTCTTTGACTTTTGTTGACTTTTTCCCTTATACCTCTCATACTCCCTTTAACCTATTTTCATTCACACAACTCAACATTACTTCCTCTTTAAGAAATCAAACCAAAACCCTTGCCTCCATTTTGATCCAATCTTTGAATCGTCATATCTCATTCGTTTCTCGCTCAAATTCTCGTAAGTTCGTCTTATTCTTCCCCTCTTATCTTCCTCTATCCGTATTGATAATAAAATTACCGTCTTTCTCGCTTTTCAAGCTTTCCGTCTTTCTCAAGGTGAAGTAAATTCATCTTTTATAAACTATTTTGTAGGTGGTGACCTCCAAGATCCCGACAAAGACTATTTCCTAATAGAAGAGGACCTTGACGCGGAGTGAAGACGCAATAAGGTAACGGTGAAGGGTTACTCGATATCATTTACGTGTTTTACGTGTTTTCTAGGCTAGAATCGTATTTAGAATATGGTTATTGAGCTTAGTAATTGTGTTGATGATGGTATATGTTGTTTGTTGAGAATTCAAATGAGTTTTGATGATTTATGATAATATTTGATAATGGTTGAAATTGGATCCTTAGTGAAAAATGGGAATTTCGTGTACTGTGGACCCCAGCCGGTCGACCGGCAGCCGGTCAGACCACCGGCTGGGGCACTGGCTGTATATTTTGCATATTACGTGATTTTTGATCAAGGAAATGGGTCTCAGCCGGTCGACCGGCAGCCGGTCAGACCACCGGCTGAGACACCCCTCTTTTCTCCTTTGTTTTTCTCATGACCCTTTGGTCCCAGCCTGGTAGCCGGCAGCCGGTCCCATTGACCGGCTGGGACACACTGACATTTCACATTGGTTTTCATATGATACATGGCCTTAGCCTGGTGACCGGCAGCCGGTCCACCTGACCGGCTGGCTCCTGCTGGATGTTCTTTGTAAATTTTGTTTACGGTTTTCATTTATAATAATTATGATCGTTCATCTATCGTATAAATTTACGTAGTGACTTATAATATTAATGTTTTGAATATTTGATATTTCATTCGCTTGTATCACATGTTTTGTGACGGTTTTTGGTATGTTCCACTTTGAGTCGGTTTTTACAAATGATACGGTCTGAGCACTATTTTGTTATGTGCTTTGTACTCTCATTCCCTAGGCTACCTCCACGTTCGTAAGGCTGGAATGTCGGAACGGGGATGTATCCTACTGCTTAATTGCATGTGTTAGTGGGCATACGACGACGTTGTTGGGAGGCGAACGCATTGCGTTGATCGACCCGGCCGTCAAATGTTGTGTACTTGCGAGGTGGGGTTATTTGCATGTAGCGTACCGCTTGTTATGAGGCTTGTGCTCTTTTCCGCCTCTTTCGTGAATTATCGACCGAATTTGGGGTATTCGGCGTCTATGATTGACCGAGTCTTGGATGCGAAACGTTTATCGCATGTCGAATCGGAACATGTTTATTCCGAGAGTCTGGCCAGGTTTAGACTAGGACCGGATATATATATTTATATCGTCGTGCTACCAGGAGGAAATTAGTCTACATATACGAAATGTAGCATCGTGTATGCGTTCAGGGAAATGATGTATCCCGTGGATGCCTTTTAATCATACTTGCCATGTACACGGTGCGAGTGCGTTTCATTTACCGTGAGAGATGTCGTCTTTGTGTCGTCGTTCTTGAATGCGTGATTTCATGACTTATTATTCATGGTCATTGCATGATTGGGCATCGTCAATGTATTGGTACGTTTGAATGGATGATAATATGATGGATTTATTGTGATCATCGCATGACTTGGCATGGTTTTTTGTCGAGTCTCAATCTTATCAAACTTATACCGCTAACGGTGAGATGTAAGCCCTAGTGAGCGTATTCGGTTGCCTAAGAGTGTCTTCCCCGAGTCTTTGTATAACATGATGGATTCCGATTTGTACCTCATATGCTCTTATCATTATATATTGAATATCCTATCTATCCTTATCGTATCTCACATGTGTATCTATATGTATGCATGCTCTACTTTTGTATTTCCTTCTATGTACGTTTAATGTGATATGGCTGGGAGAACCCTGAGTTACTCCCCACTGATTGTGGCGTTCATGTTTTTCATGGATGAACAGGTTGCTTGCATGGATGGCTTTTTGCTTGTGGTATTTTGGGTTCGGGTGTGAGTTAGCGGGCGTTGTCCCTGGATGAAACACCTCTAGACGTTTATTAGCTAGTTTGCTAATCACTTTTATATTGATAATATTTTGAGAGACTTCGTCTCTTATAGTATTTTGTTTTTGGTTTGTAATTTTTGACACTCCTCGTATTTTCTATCTTGCATGTATAAAAGTTTTTAAAAGTTTCATATTCCCGCTATATAATTCACATGCTTGTATGTTTTATATTTCCGCATTCGCGAGGGTTGTCACAGGTTGTATCAGAGTTTAAACGCTCCCGACGCACACACGTGAACCCTAAACTTAAATTACTTGACCTTGAAATAATCAATGAGAGATGGGTAGACTTTAAGGACCTAAGGTGGTAGTCTTTGGTGTACTTGATGTTTGTTAGGTTCTAACTTGTTTATTGATTGTTTTGAGTGATGTTATGTTTATTTATATCTACCGTCTTAAGATGGATCATTGTGTTACCTAGAAGAAGTATCCTCTACCGAAGATTTGAAGATTGATAGGCCTAATTGAAGTGTATTTCTTCCTCATCGATGTTTTCTCTCGTCCTTAATGTATCATGCTCTCTTCCTTCTATCTAAGTTCTTCTTCATCATTTAACTTCTTTTCCTCTTGGAAATTACTCTTGTTACTTTCCTCCTCTTTATCAATTTGTACCATCAACTTCCTTATGTGACCTTTTGTGGACACCATACCCTTTTGTTTGTGGCATATTGTACTTGGTCGAAAGAATTTTAGACTTTGTGGAATATTAGTGTTTGTTAGAATGAATTTATGATTTGAGGAAAATGGTGTAGATCTAATTTCACCCGATAGTGGTGAGACTTGGTATCCTTGAGGAAAGTGTGGTAAGGTATGTTTAATGATTTTAATGTATAAATGCTTGTCATGACTTGTGTGCAAATAGTTCATGATATTCGATGGTGTAAGTTGAATGAGTTGGCTAGGACTTCTTAACTCATTAGTAATTTAGACTTTTGGACTTAGAAGTTTAGTTTTGTTTAGAAGACCATGCTTATGATAGGTCTAATTGGTGTAAATAAGAAGTTTTGAATGATATCTTGAGGTGCGAAATACTTTTGAGGTTAAGTGACGTCTTGTGGTTTCCTATTGTGTGTTTGTGAGTATAGGCTTGGTGGAAAAGCATTTGGCTATAGTTCTTGGATTTAAAGATACGATCTTATCTTATGGTATCGGAGACTCGTTTGAAGTAGTAAGGATTTGTTGTAAGTTCAACCATATTACTTGAGGATTATAGATATGAGCGAGATTCGATGATGTGAGCTATGATGGAAATACCTTGGGTCAATAATGATGATGTCTGACTTGAGGTTGTACTTTGTTAATAATGAACTCGTGAGCTACAAGATGTTGTTGATGATGTTTTGTTCGATGTTCTACCTTGTGGGCCATATGAGTTGAAAAGAGATTAGTATGAAGAATTCCTTGTTAGACGTTCGGTTTTGAAACCTTTGAGAATGTGTCAAATTTTGGAGTTGAGAGAATGTTATTATACTTAAGTTGCAATTCCGAAATTGGGATACCGTGTTATTTGAAAGTATGGATGAATTGGGTTGTAATCGATTTGTTAAAACTAGGCGTACCTTACTCCGATGATTTGTGGTACGAGGGTCCCTTGTAAGAGACCTTTGTTATTGGGATGAGTTGCTTTACTATCACCCTAAGTCTGAAAGGAGAAATTTTGTGGATTAAACCTTAAACCCTTAGTCGTGCCATCATTCCTTTTCATTTCCATTCTTGAATGTTTTTGTCAAGATTGATCTTTAAGAAATCGCATGCTCGTATCTTCTTTCTTACTCGGATAGCTTCATAACTCTACTATTTGCTTTGTCTCTTCCTTGACCTCGTTATCTTTAGCGCTACTCTCTTGTAATCTCGTGCCTTATTTATTCCCGTGTTCTCTTTGAGATTCCTTATCATTTTCTTTATCGTTGCTGCTTAATCTTTTCTCTAGTGGATTGGATATTCTGTTTATAAGGCTCAGAGAATAAGTGTGATGTAATTTGGGATTCTTTAGCTAGAATATGTGTCCTTGGATTGAGCAAATTTCATGTTATATTTCATCATGGGAAATAGGACTTACGCTCTAGGATGAATCCTAATAGTGATAATGTATCCTCCCTTAGTGGTTCTAGATTTGGAGCTTGGTATTGTAGTGTTATTTTGAGAATTGAGTTGATCATGATAATAGTTTGTTGATGTTGAGTAGTATAACGGTTGCTTGGGATATCATTTGGGAATTAGATGTCTCTAATTGGTGGTATCTAAAAGAGACTTTGCTTTAGGGAATTTACGCCGGTAACCCAAGGTTTGAGGAATTTTGTCATAAATGAAAATTGATTCATTTTGAGTTTTAGATGATCTAGATGATTTGAATGGTTGTCTGATTGCCAAGTGATTGGCCAATTGTGGTTTGGAATTAGTAATTCTCTTTTATTCTTAAGGAATCATAGTTTGAGATTGAGAAATGTTCGTTGCAAGCTTTGGATAGTAAGTGCTCGGTTGTTATGGATTATAGAGTTAGAATAGTGAACCCATTTATCTTGAAGATTAGTAACCACTGTAGTTTGCTAATGTGACTATTTATATTTGAGGCTTCGAGCATAGTAATGATCGAATTAAGGATGTTAGGGCGTATTAAAGAATTCTTATAAGCGATAATGGATTGTGGATTTTCCCTTGTCGTGAGACTTTGGATGAGCCTAGTTGGAGTCTACCGTGCCGATGGACCTTAGTAAATTCTAATTGGATTCGAACAATTGGGATTTGTTACTTGAAGTTTCGTGATTATGGAATATTTTTGTAGGAATTCTGATGATTGAAAATGATGAGTTGCAAATTGGGTAAATTGCGTTCTCTTGAGGATTTGGTTTATTAGTAGAGTTAGTGATATCGAATTCTTATAGATCTTCATGCCGAGTTTATCGTGATCTTCCTATTCCTAAGAGTTCGATTTCTTTCGTTTTTGTGTGTTTTGTATATATTTTGTTATCGTGATTTGTGAACTTGATGTTCGAGTCGCTCTATGTACGTGAAATGTCTTGTTATTTGATTTTATCTTTGAGAAAACCTTCAAATTTTCATATTATATTTCTAATCTAACTTTTTAAAGTAGTCTAAAGGTGGATTTTGTACCCTCGTTTGAGAGGAAATAGATTTCTTTTGCTTTTATACTTGTTTTATGCGTTGGTTGGATGTTTGGACTTGTTATTAGAGACGTCTGGTGACTAGTCCTACACTTACTAACACTTGTTTTGATTTTTGATTTCACTATTTCGACATTGATTTGATTTTTGATAGCTAGAGTTCTGGTTCACGACGGGCACTCTTGTGATTCGTAAATAAAGTTTTGCACTTATGAAAGATTTCCTTAAACTGTTTTCGAGATGAACCTCATTTCATATATGTTTTCCCTTATAAAAGTTTTCGTATTAATTTTGAAAACCGACTCTTGTCCCTGATACTTTTGTTTTCTACTCTCAAGTTTCGAGGACGAAACTTTTTAAAAGGTGGGGTGATTGTAACACCCGCAAATGTACCCTATTTTTCTAGTAAAAATATTTTACGAATACTTTTCAGTGAAATTTAGTTTTAATCGTAAATTTAATTTTCCGAGTCGAATTTAGAACTTCCGAGTTCGTATTTGGAATTTCCGCGAGATTCCATGTGAATCCCGTCTTAAGGCGACTTTGACTTTTTCTTGACTTTTTCCTTATACATCTCATACTACCACTTAACCTATTTCTTCACAACTCAAACACAACACTTACTTCATCACTAAGAAACCATCAAAACCCTTGCCTCCATTTTGATCCAACCTTAGATTCGTCATATTTCATTCGTTTCTTGCTCAAATTCACGTAAGTTCGTCTTATTCTTCCCCTCTCATCTTCCTCTATCCGTATTGGTAATAAAATTACCGTCTTTCTCGCTTTTTAAATTATCCGTCTTTCTCAAGGTGAATGATATTCATCTTTTGTATCTAATTGTAGGTGGAGACTTTCTAGAAATCGATTAAAGACGCAAAAAGATTACGGTGAAGGGTTACTCGATATCATTTACGTGTTTTACATGCTTCAATGTTAGAATTCGTATTTAGAATACGATTAGAAAGCTTAGGATTCATGTTATTGATGATGATTGTTGTTAGTTGATGATTGTTGATGATGATACTTGTTGTTTGTTGAGAATTGATATGAGTATTGATGTGAGAAGTGATGATTTATGATAATAGTTGATGATGGTTGAGTTTAGAACAAATTGGAGTTGTCTTGACTCAAGTCACGGTTGTGAGACTCAAGTCACGGGCGTGAAATAGTGGCTGATCTTTTACCCTTGCGTAACAGAGTGTTTCACGGGCATGAAATACAAGTCACGGTCGTGACTTGTGAAGTTTCACTTCACTGACCCATTTTCGTAAAATGATCATATCTCCTTCGTTACTTGCTTGTTTTGGGCTTGTGACATCCCGTTGGAACCGTAAGAGGATAAGCTATCACCTCAATTTGGAATTTCTGTATTTGCATATATAGAACTCTAGTTATGACCGTTTGAAGTGGGCCCTAGTTTTAGTTAGTTTCCAAACTCGTTGTTTTGGAGAGGTGATCTATGTTTTTATTCATTATGCTTCATAAACTTGTTCAAATGCTTATGTATCATGTATTGATTCATTTTTATCATAGTTAAGTTTATATAATTCCCTATTCGCATGTTTTGTGACGGTTTTTGATATGTCCCACTTTGAGTCGGTTTTTACAAATGACACGGTTTGACCACTATTTTGTTATGTGCCTTGTACTCTCATTCCCTTGGCTACCTCCACGTTCGTAAGGCTGGAATGTCGGAACGGGGAGGTATCCTACTGCTTAAATGCATGTGTTAGTGGGCATACGACGACGTTGTTGGGAGTTGAACGCTTTGCGTTGATCGACCCGGCCGTCAAATGTTGTGTACTTGCGAGTTGGTGTTATGTGCATGTAGCGTACCGCTTGTTATGAGGCTTGAGCTCTTTTCCGCCTCTTTCGTGAATTATTCTACCGAATTTGGGGTACTCGGCGTCATTTGATTGACCGAGTCTTGGATGCGAAACGTTTATCGCATG
>JAIUZE010067405.1:0-47461 GCA_022085475.1 Heliosperma pusillum
TAACCATCTTCATAAGAAACAAAGACAAATTAAGTTATCCTATCAATTAGCAAAAACAAATAGACTACCAAATAAAGTCCTTAACTTCTACCCAACTCTCTCATTTATTATTTCCAGGTCAAGTAGTTTAAGTTAGGGTTCACGTGTGTGCGTCGGGAGCGATCAAAGCTCTGATACCAACTGTGACAACCCTCGCGAATGCGGAATAATAAATCAAACAAGCATGCGAATTATAATGCGGAAATAGGTAGTTTTTTTTTTAAACTTTTATACATGCAAGTTAAATAAAGCGAGGAGTGTCAAAATATTACAAACTAAGTACGGAATATACAATAAAGAGACGGGGTCTCTTAAAATGTTAGCAAAGAACAAGTGTTTAACCAAAACTAGCTACTATCGTCTAGAGGTGAACTTCCAGGGACAACGCCCGCTAGCTCACACCCGAACCCCAAAATGTCACAGCCAAAAAATCATCCAAGCAAGAAACCTGTTCATCCATGAAAAACATGAATGCCACAGTCAGTGGGGAGTAACTCCGGGTTCTCCCAGCCATATTACATCAAACGTACACATAAGGTCATACAAAAGTAAAGCATGCATATATATATACATGTGAGTTGCGATAAGAACAAATAGGCCATACGGGATATAATGATAAGATCATATAGAAATCAATTCCGTAAACATCATGTTATTCCAAGACTCGGGAAAGACACTCTTAGGCAATCGAATACGCTCACTAGGGCTTACATCTCACCGTTAGCGGTATAAGATTGATAAGATTGAGACTCGACAGACAAACCAGTCAAGTCATGCGACAATTACACAATTCCAACATATTATCAACCATTCACAAACCAAGACAATGACGGTGTCCAATCAGGCAATGACCATGAACAATATCATGAAATCACGCATTCAAAGAACGACACAAGACGACATATCTCACGGTAAATGAAACGCACTAGCATCGTGTCCCAGCAAGAATGATTAAATGGCATCCACGGGATAAAGCATTTCCCTGAACGCATACACGATAAAGCATTCCGCGTATGTAGACTAATTTCCTCCTGGTAGGAACGATAATTAAACGGCTCCTAATCTAAACCTGGCCAGATTCTCGGAATCACATTTTCCGATTCGACATGCGATAAAGCGTTTCGCATCCAAGACTCGGGCTTATAATATATATATGCCGAGTACCCCAAATTCGGTAGATCAATCCACGAAAGAGGCGGAAACACAGCCCAAGCCTCATAACAAGCGGTACGCTACATGCAATACCACCACCCTCGCAAGTAGTATTAACAACAATTTGACGGCGGGCGAAAAACGCATACGTTCAACTCCCAACAACGTCGTCATATGCCCACTAACACATGCATTTAAGCAGTAGGATACCTCTCCGTTCCGACATTCCAGCCTTACGAACGGGAAGGTAGCCAAGGGAATGAGAATACAAAGCACGATACAAAATAGTGCTCAAACCGACTCATTTGTAAAAACCGACTCAAAGTGGAAACATATCGAAAACCGTCACCAAACATGTGATACATGCGAAAGAGATATCATATATTCAAAACGTGAATATTATAAGACATTACGTAAAATTATACGATAAACCGATCATGCGAACTAATATAAATTACGAGTTTTAGAAGTTGAAGGAAAAATATACAGCCGTGTTCCAGGCCGGGCTGGAGACCGGCGGCCGGTGGGCCGGCTCAGAACACAGGCAAAGTCCAAAAATCACTAAAAACAGAGAAATGTGGTCTGGGCCGGTCAGTCGACCGGCGGCCGGTCGACCGGCACAGCCAATCACACCAAAATCAAAACTTCAATACTGATGTGTTCCAGGCCGGTGGAGGACCGGCGGCCGGTGGGCCGGCCTGGAGCACCATATCATGCAAAACCCAAATTTCCAAAGAAGTTTCTGATGTGTTCCCAGCCGGTGGTCAGACCGGCGGCCGGTCGACCGGCTGGGATCACTTCTTCACCCGAGAGCTTCCAAAGCTCAACCAATTCATTTCGAAACTCAATTATACTTCCAATAATCATCAACAATCAACATATATCATCAATAATCATCATATAACATCATTCACTAATCATAGCATGGTATCTAAACTTCCTAATCGTATTCTAATACGATTTTCTAGCATATAAACATGTAAAACACGTAAGTAATACCGAGTAACCCTTCACCGTTACCTTTGAGCGTCTCTAATGATCGTCAAGCTCCTCTTCTATAAGGAAATAGTCTTTGTCGGGATCTTGGAGGTCGCCACCTACAATTAGATCGTAAAAAGATGAATAAAGTTCATCTTGAGAAAGACGGAATGCTTAAAAAGCGAGAAAGACGATAATTTTATTATCAATACGGATAGAGGAAGGTACGGGAGGAAGAATAAGATGAACTTACGTAAATTCTATCGAGTAATGAAGAAGTTACGATGAATCAAAGATCGATATTCAAAGAGGGAAGTTGCTTAAGGAAGAAGAAAGAAAATGTGTTTGATTTTTGTGTGGAAATGAAATATTAGGTTAAGGAGTATGAGTTGTGTGAGTTATGAGAGAAAAAGTCAAAGACGATTTCCAAAGTCCAGAAAAGTCAAACTAGACTGAAGACGGCTTTTTCATGAAATCTCGCAGAAATTCCAAATACGAACTCGGAAATTCTAAATTCGACTCGGAACTTAAAATTATAATTTAAAACTTAAAATTATTGAAAAAGTTTCGTAAAATATTTCTACTAGAAAAATAGGGTACATTTCCGGGTGTTACAGATATAGTAGTAAAGCCTTCCGCCTTAGTCATTTATTTACCTTTCCAATTTCTATATTGTGAATATTTTTAATGGAAAATTTAATTATTTATCCCATTTTCGTATCCCACACCCTTAATCTTTTAAGATTTCATCATTTTATGATATCTAAATGTTTACTTTTGTTTAATGATTATGTGTCAAATGAAGAGATAGTGGGACACAAGATGGAACACGAAAATGGGATATGAAATCCGGATTCTTGTCATCTACTCGTAATAACAACAACCACAAATAACGGTTTCTCTCTTCTCCTTGTTCTTTGTGTTAAAAGCAGAGGTAATAAATGATCGAAATGAAAGAAGTATGTAATAATATGGAAAAAAAAATTGGTAGACCAAATGATGTATTATGTCACCACACTTAAATCAAATGAGTTCTTTCTTATTTCACTTAAATTTCGAATTGATATGAAGCATTGGCAATTCTTATACTTTTAAAGGTGTGAGTATACAATGACGGATTACATTCGAAGTACTTAGGTGTTGTTTAGTTTGCTTTAGTAATTAAAATGCCTAGATTTTCACATGATTTTTCATTTCATGTGATCGAATTGGAATACATGTTTGGTTGAAGGTAGGAACTAGAATATATGAATGTTCATCAACTTACATGGGGTAATCAATCACCCTCTGGGTAAACAAACAACCACCCTTTTTTCGCAATTCACATGAATTGTTATTCATGTATTGGTAACCGTAATCAATCAACACTTTAATAGTAATTTCTCCAGGCCGTGGATGTTCATCTAATTTAATTGCACTACCAATAATCTATCTAAGTTAAATTCTCTATAAAATGTATACTCAGTTCGTCCTAATCATAAATTGTGCTTAATTCATCTTATTGGAGAAATTTTAACAATTTGTAGAGATTTCATCTCAAATATAATAAATCAAAGTCAAATGTAATCTTCAATCCACCAACAATTTTATACCAAAAGAGAAGTTTAACAATTGAATATCTATAGCATATGCTATGTATTTTCGCATAATCCAATTTCAGATCAAACCATAATAATCTTTATTTACGTTCTTCAACTAATCTTGATTGACGTCATGGACCCATCTTATCTTATTTTACAATATACCAAATCCATCAAACAACAGTATTAAAGGAAATAATTTATAACATGTATTAGTGAGACGGACACTATTCGTTACAAGCTGAAGATAGAGAGTGTCCCTCTCATAATATGCAAATGAGATGACAAGTGGGGGATCCATTTGCCCTTCACTTGCATATTGTAGAGGGGCACTACCGTCTTCAGCTTGTGACGTATAATGCCCGTCTTCAATGAGAATTTGTGATCATTTATAGCTTTGTAACGTATTATTTCCTTCGGTCTAGTCAATAATTTACAATTTTAATTTGTTTGGATGTACGTAAAAGACGATAATTTACGTTTTTGTTTTGAATATATTTACTCTCTAGTTTCTACTTTATCATTTAATAATATTAAAAACAAATATATTGGACCTTTATATATAAAATCAGTTGGTCTTGTTTCAGACGGACCATTTTGGTCTGAAACAATAAGACGGGATTTATAACCATTTTACAGTTAAATTTGACCGCTATTAAAAACAAGTTGTCATAAGCTACAGTTACATTTTACCAATAAATGACAATATATCACCATCTTATTTTTCAGACGAAAATAGTTCGTTTAAAATAAGAATTTGCAATATAAAATACTTTTACTTTTTGGAATTTACAACATTTTACTTTTTTACCTAAACATAAACAAAGTTTAGCACACGTAGGACCCAATGAAGAGTGAAGAGTGAAGAGTGAAGAGTGAAGACATTGTGATACCATATTCCATTAAGATTTGTCACAAATCTAGATAAAATAAATGGATAAGAGTAAAAACCTCTTTGACTCAAGCATATCATATTATCATATAAGGTCCAATAATTGAGTGCCAACTATTTAAATTAATTATGCTTAGAAGGTCCAATTATGAAAGCCAACTAATATAAATTACACAAATTCTCATTTGTGACGGACCCACCCGTCGCAAACTTGCGACGGGTCTAATCCCCCTCACAAAGTGCAAGTGGGGGTGCAAGTGGGTGGGAAATGGAGCCCCCCACTTGCACCTCCACTTGCACTTTGTGAGAGAAAGGCGGCCCGTCTTAAGCTTGCGACGGGTCGCCCCGTCGCAAGCAAGACTTGCTGTATAAATTAATGATACTTATTGATTGTAATCTCTTGCTAAAATGTGTTGATTTTGATGCAGACAGAGATCATGTCAGAACATTTGGTAGTTTTAACTGTTAAGAATTACCATAACTAGTTAACTATGACCATTTGTGATTGATGATCAACCCTTGTTGTAGTACTTCTCTATGTATGCCATTGTAGATGAGTAAGAGTGGACCTAACTTCTAAGGCAATTGGATGCACTCATCCACTTGGTTTGAATTGACCCGATCGAGTGCGAGTGAACGGACGAACATGATCAAGCAGGTTTTGAGATTTGCTTAACCCAGATATAACAGCCTTAAACTAACTCTTACCTTTATATGGGTAATAACACACTTAACTTGGAAATATGACCCGGCCTGACTCTCGAACTGAGGATCTGAGCTTGACACGTAACTTGAATCAATGAGGTTCTTATCTGGCCTGAATGTTTGTTGTTGCACACAAACTCAGAATATACTTGGTAATAGCAGATCTGTTCTGACCTTGCCCGAATTCTGGCTAACCCGAATTCCTAAATAAAAGATAATCGGAGCCAAACACGAGTGTGAATTGACTAAAACCCGATTGGCCGGACCCATATCCAAACCAATGATTTTTATTATGTGATTGGGTCTAGACATCACCGTGGGAAAATGATTGGTTAAAGAAAAGGGTGTGAGAGTGAACAATCGATTTGAAAGGGGAACCACTCCTTTAGATTTGTCATTGTCATTTAAGGCTTAACCAATTATCCAACTAAACCATTTTCTAGCAAATGTGAATTATTCAGGCTATCAACTCTCACAGAAAGTCTAAATCTCCCTTGTGACCGTCACAAGCGAGTGACCTCTCACAACTCCTTTTCAACTTGCTTGTCCACTTGCTCTCCACTTGTAACTTGCAAGAGGTCACAAGTGTCTGTCACAAAGGAGAATTTACCCAACTCTCAAGGGTAAATTCTACACATAGTAGTCGTAAACTGAAAATTATAGGAGCCTTAGGAGGAAATCGGAAAGGGTTTTCCATGTTTAAATGCTGATCTAATTGTCAGTTGTTCGATTTCAGGCAAAAATGATAGTGTCCATCTAATTAAGCTGGCCGGTTGCCTATAATCCTATATTAACGACAAGATTAAGCGAAAGATTACATCAAAGGGGGATTAGAAAAGATCACCCCCCGCATTCTGTGTATATGAGGGTGCTAAACCTCAGCAAGAGCACAATTCTTACAAGAGAGTATGAAATCTAAAAAAAAACCTAAATTTTTAATATAGTACATCCAAGTATGGTCCCACGACATCTCGACATGGGAGTAGCTCGGTGCCAAACTGGCCGCTCACTTCCGACGTTCAGAACGTCGACATCTGACGTGGGCTTTATATCCCGGTTAGTTCTATCCGGCCCAATTACTCCTCCGACAACATATATCTCTCCTCCTTGCCCAATCATTGCAGACCCGATTCTCTTTCTAACTTCATAAGCGGAAACAACCATCTTTCGTCTTTCAGTTTCCTGCCGGTAGACCAGACCATGGCTCATGACGTAAAGAACTCCTTCAACAACCGCCATCGGACCCTGAAGCCAACCATGATCTTCGACCTTCCAACCGCCAGAAAGTGAGCCCAATACCTGGACCTTTGAAAGTCCTTTGTGTACGACGTGCATTTTGCTACCAATAACCACCCCAGAACACGCTGAATTATAAGTGTACGGCAGGTTCGGAATTGACGCCCATGTATTATTTTCGGGATCATACACTTCAGCCAGAGCAATGGATTTCCGACAGCTGGTGAAACCACCGGCAACAATTATTTTTCCCTCCAAAACACAACATGCAAACATTGCACGTGGAACCCGCATAGGCTCACACTGAGACCACTTTCGTATAATCGGGTCATATGACCAAACTTCATCGGTTGCAAAGCTCCCGTCTTGATCACCAGTCAACGGGTCAACGGCTTCACTTCCACCACCAAGGACAAATACCTTTCCACCCGTAGAGACCGCTCCAAAGTGAGCAAGGTGCCTAACTTTTGAGGGGAGAACGGGTATTGTTATCCAGATATGGTGGAACGGATCATAGAGCTGCCACAAGTTTTCTGGCTCAAAGGCACATACACAAAGAAATTCCTCTTGAGAACCGACCTCTTCTCGCGCCTTGAATAGCTCCCGGCTGCGTAGGGCAGCTCTCCAAGTACGACTTACAAGCTGTAAATTAGGGTGCAGGTAGAACGGAACATAAGCTAAGCACCTTAAGGCAACAGCATCTGGAAGACCTTCAATTAATACAGACATAATACTTGATATCACAAACTGTTCATGCAAAACCAGTATTTTGAGACGGACCTCAGATAAACCTTCAGAATTCCCTCAAAACTGAGAAAAACCTTCAACAAAGGCACCTGCAAAATTCATGGCAACCAAATGATGTCAGATTGTCAGTAGGTCACACATATATAAATCAATAGAACACACCAAATAAGGGTGATCACTAATCTAAATGATCCTCTGAATTATTAGGTGAACTTTTCGAACTAAATTCTAAATTTATGAAACAGTCAACATGTCCAAACAAGGCTCCACATAACAAGAACAATCCTAATTAGCCACACCAATAACACAAGTCTTTTCAAGAAACTATTTTCCGATAAGGTATATGACAAAAATCAATAGCTCTATAAATAAATGCACTGATTGCCTGTCAGTTTATGCTTAACTGAAGTCATGTGAATCATCCAGTACCTAGACAGAAGATTAGCGCAGAGGGTGCAACTACAAACATGAAGAAATACATAAATGCATTTAAGATAGCCGAAAAAAATTTCAAGGAAGACGGAGGAGAGATGACTGTTTATAAATAGCTCTGTGACAGACAAAGCTGCCATTCTTTCATATTCCTAAATAAGAATGGTCCTTCAGTTCGTCTCGAGAGGATGCACAGAATATCATTCTTAAGATAAGGCACAAAAATTTGTCGCAGGCACACAAACAAAGCAATTTAACAATGGATGTTACATCAAAGCTAATAAGTAATACCACTGCCAACAGAATGAATTATGATTTAAGAAAGCATTGTGACAAATTGAAGGGTCAACATTTAGAGCAGCATATTGTGACTAGAACGGCACTACTATAGGTCCTCTAGGCTCAACTTCTGGTTTTACGCTCAGTTTTCTCCCTCGATTATATAAAAGGCAGAGCAAAACCATATGCGGAACTGTGGTGGGCCGGAGGCAACAAATTTGTCAGCCCAAGACACAAATTAGCTGCAAGCTAATGGTGACTAGTTACTAAAAAACTCTAAAAGGGGAGAGGAGAAAACCATCTTTCACAGAGTACTTTTGCACGCTTCCTAACAACATGGTTTCCTCGAATATCCAGCTCCGTCGCTCAGCAATATGCCTTAAAATTCACGACTATTTAAGATTATAGCAACTGTTTGCCTTCTGACCCGTGAAAAGTAGATGATCAACTATGAATAAAAATCAAGGGCCTGTAGGGCTGTATCCCCTTAGGTCATGATGCCTTTTCCACAATATACAAATTCGTGACGAAAGGGACTCAGTATTCTTAAATAATTGTAAAATCATTCGAATAGAACATAAAGTATTCATATGAAATTCATAATCTCTTTCCACTGAGGATTTAACATAAACCCTCCACGTTTGCTATTTCAGGGAGTAGACGGTAGCAAAAATGAACAGATTTTCAATTATTGCAGGAGAAAGGTTAAGCAATTCTTACCTTCCCTTACCCATCTTGAGTGGGGGCCTTGTCATTGGGTTAATGATGATGAAGATAAATGTGTATACGAGTAGAATACACTACCGATTTTACGACATCTAAGACCCCACTGACCATTAATTATTGAACCCTTGACATCTCATTTATTGAACCCTAGACATCTCACTGAAATTCAAAGTATCACCGTCAGCCCGTCACAACATACACAGAATTGCCAATCCATGCATGGACCTTAGATCGTTATGATAAGATGAAGCGATCTGTCCTAAGGAAAAAAAAAAAAGAGAAAACAAAAAGGATACCCCAATTTTTTGGAACAAGTCACTTTTAACATAATACTATGCTAGTGATGAACATTGACATTACCATAATCATGAGGAATACAGAATGATCTCTTGTCACTGATTTGACCACCACATACCACATCTAATAGCTCACTTGGATTGGGAGCTATTATTAAGTAGGTAATGGTGCTTAAAACAAAGGAGAATAGGAAAGTAAAGGTGGTGATGGGAAGAGGAGGGGTGGCAATGGGAGGATGAAGGTGCGGTGAAGGAAGTATTATTCCTACATGTGAAAAATAAACTCACAAATGCTCCCAAGTCAATCATAAATCAGTCTATCAGTAATCCGACAAATATAACCCAATATGTAAAATAACAACTACCAGCTCCACAATCATTCAAAATATGGTACTCAAATTTATTGATCTCACTAATCTTAGGGGTCATGCCCATGAGCACTTAGATCAACTGGTAAGGGGTTGTTTTAACTTAATTCTAACTCTGGGAATGCGCACAAGTGTTAAAACTCATGAGGGAGACCGAATTCCCGTACCATCAGAATTTCAAAATCATGTCAGACACTCCGATACGTATCCGTTACGACACTTCTCTGCCAGGCCGACACTTCTCTGCCAGGCCGGACTAACATAGGCAGTAATGTAAAGCAATAAAATGTCTTGAGAGACAGTAACTATCTCAACTCATTGGCTAAATTTACAATGTATTTATTTCATTACTTAAATGTGATAAAGATGACTATGTTGTTCCATAATCCATATAGTTGATAAGGCATCCCCTACGCATTCAATCAATTACTTCAACTGGAGAATAGGACTTAATTAGCCCATCTTGCTAATCCACGAAAGCTGTGTACTCGATACTTATTAGTTCTTAGCCATTTCATTCTCGAAGTTAGTGATTCATCAACTAAGTGCCCTATATTTATTTCAATTACTTTAATGTATAACGGTGACTCTATCACTTGGTTTCTCAGCAAAAGACAAACTCCCTGTTTAAACATGACACAACCTCAACAAACCAACACACTTGAGGAACTCTTATTGCCCAATCCTATCCTAACAATCACGATCTCAATGTGATAGACCAGACATTCAATTATAACAAGGCTGACCGGTATTAATGATTTCACTCCCAAAAACAGATTACTACTCTTCAGCACCAAATAGCGTTCCCGTGGGACGGATATGCACCCTTATCATAATGCTCAAGTGCATCAAAGTAAAGAGTTTTAGTCTATATCTCACACAAGCAATTCTACTACCAACATTGACTAATCGATAATCATACTACCTTATATAGCGTATTGTCTGCCACATTTCATTTAAGCCTATAATCAATCCCTCTAAATCTCTAATCTGTCCTAAAGGTACAAAAAAAAGAACAAACATTACTAATATTCCGATTTCTAATCCTACTTCTTACTTCATATAAGAAGACGAAATGGAAGGTATTTATGAATCAGACGAACATTTTTTCGAGAAACAAAAGTCCGAGACTTGGACACCTACTCGTGTCGGATACATCAAACAAACATAACACACAACTAACCATAAATCACACTAATACTCCTCATCATTTCTAACTTCACACCTCAATTCCACATACACACAAAAATTACCCACAAAAACCATGAAATTTACAATCTTTTACCCTATATAATGCAAATTAAACTTACAAATTCTACACACACACAAAATTACCCAAAAAAAACATGAAATTTACAATCTTTTACCCTATATAATGCAAATTAAACTTACACAATTACTCCATATAAGTTATAACATGCAAAAATCATAACAAAGTTCAGCATAACAATCAACAAATAAATCACAAAACCCTAATTCAATCCCTCAACATCCACAAATCAATACACAAAATAAGCAAAACACAAAGTGGGTAATTTCAAACATCACTAAAACATTCATCTAAAACAAAAAAAAAAAAAAATTGATGATTTAAGATTAAGAGAAACATACCCCAACTTTTTTTTCCCCTTTTTATTGTCTGACGAATCTGAAATTTAAGGGGAAAAAATAGCAAAATGTGTGTTTATATACCTGGAAATTGAAATTAATGTTTAAAAAAAAATTGAATTTTTTTTATCTTTTAAATATTAATTTAAAAAATGGGAATTAATTGGAAGATGAAGAAATGAAAGACAAAGGAAAATAGGGCTTTTTATTATGCGGAGACTTGTAAGAGAAAAAACAAGAAAATTGTGTAATTATTATTATTAATTGTTTTAATTAATAGTAGCCGTTAGATTGAGATGAGAAGATAATTATGACCGTTGGATGTTAATAATGTTCCATTTGTGTTTGCTTATCTTTTGGGTGTGAAATGTGATCTAAGGAATTGGATGTTGTCAAAACATGACCGAAAGGAATATCTCGTGAGATGCCATGTTATGGAATTGGAGTTGTTCACGATCACGGACGTAGATAGGATTTAATTAAATTATATCTCGGACCGGTTTTGATACTGCTAATTGTCGATAGTCTTCGCTTGCAGTCAGGGGCGAACCCATAAGGTAGCAAGGGGTAGCAGTCGCTACCCCAAGCCCGGAAAAATAAATGAGAAAGACGACTTTTTGCTACCCCGTACATGGCTGAGACTACAGAATATTACGAAGTATTTAGTAAAAGTGTAATAGTGATGGTAAGATGGCAGTGCTGAAGTGGTAAAGTTGTGGGCTTAATCCTACTTATCTAGACCACCCGTGATCAAGCCTCCTAAGAAGCAACTTTTACAAACTATTAGTTGCTATTTTTATTCTTTATAAGTGCTATTTAATTAAAAGTAAACAAATAATAATAAGGAATAAGATCTCATATGGAGTCATATGAGATAATATTAAGATATGTTTGTTAAATATTAGTATAGAATATTAATAAGATATTATTTGGTATCCTAGTTTAGGTAGATTACTCATACTATAAATATGAATACGTATTATGTATTCAGAACAACACAATATTATTATCAATAAGAATTACTCTATTATAAAATCTATCAAATAATTGTGACAAATAATGTAATTTATTTTTTAAATTATAAGTTGTCGCACTTTTATTAATAACAATTATATACGAGTTGTTCACGTATTGGTCATCCGAAGTGCTAAACTATTAGGATTTAGGGCTCAGCCGCAATAAATAGTTTCAAAACAATAAGCATGAAAAAAAAAAACTTTTCAAACTAAAAAAAAGTTATTTCAAAAAAAAATATTATGTTGATCCGTGTTTCTTTAACCAAGAGGAAATGTTAAGAAAAAATTCGCTACCCCATATATAAAATCATGGGTTTGCCCCTGCTTGCAGTATTTAGTCATCACCCACAAATATTGATTCGAATGTATATTCGTTGTATTTTATATAGTGTTTCCATCATAACTTACATGTGATAAAAAAATAGTGTTTCCATCATAACTTACATGTGATAACAAAAATAGTGTTTCTATCGTAACTTACATGTGATGCAAATTTCTTATGTATGTGAAAGTGTGAACCCATCTTGTATTCAACCCAAATGCTTTATTTACCTGGTTTTCTTACATCTATCAAGGTTTATTGGAATTGGATGTGTTTTAGTTGCTTTTATATTTATAATAATTTAGCAAAATTGTTTAAATGAAAAAAAAATACGAAACAAATGGGAATCAAGGTTTATTGTCGCTTTTCGACTTTTATGAATCATAAGTTAGATCAACTTACTTGGTGGAGATCAGTTTTATTGACTTGTCACTTACTCACATGTATGTACTGAGGTGATTAAGGCTTATAAATAGACAAAAAAAACGAGCGAGCATCCTCTCTAATTTTTTTGTCCATTTATCGCCCATTACCCTAAATAGGTTTATATTATATATTAGTTTTATTCCACATCATCATTCATTAAAACCTGCATTCAATTAGTTACGGAAGATCAATTACATACTAAGTACGAAGTAATAGCATAAAAGCAATGATCACACGATACAAGGACCTAATCAATTATGACGGGTAGAGTGTCAAAATCGAGCATACTTATAGGGAAGCCAACGACTGAGCGAGTGAGTGGGCATCAAATCTCATTAGTATAATAAAAACTCCTATCGGTAATCGTTAAAATCATTAAGAGAAATAATCAAAGTCGTTTAAACGAAATGAAGAATCGAGAGGATCCATATTGCAAATTTACTTAGGCCGTCCTTTTGATTATGTTATGAAGATCAACAAATATTTCCCGATAGACATAGTGTTACGAATTATAATTATCCATTAAGTTATTGTTGTGTTTACTAGTACAAATTAAGTGCATTGCACGGTATATGGAAAACATTACTTTTACTTTAAAGATTTTTAGATTGATAATGACCTACAAAAATTTCACATTTCTATGTTTTATTTTGATTTGAAAAAAAATTGAAACTCGTTAATTTAATACTCCATAATATTGTCATGAAATGTGTATTTTTAATTGAAAATATGTAATCTTTTTCACGAAACTAATGATATCATCTTAGTATGTTGGAGGATGAGTATATAAATATCACAAATTCCCTTTTTGTGACGGGACAACCCGTCGCAAGCTTGCGACGAGTCGCCTCATCACAAGCAAGATTATTGCAAGAAAAGAGCTCAATAAATTGCATCTTAATTGATTTGGTATCACATTACATCAATATTATACCTTTTTTCAATATTCATAGTTTCGTACTGATTATACTATCTTATTTTAATTCTATCTTTTTAGATTTATATAAACTATTTCGACTAGTTAATACATCCAAAATTATTGTAAGAAAAGAGCTTAATAAATTGTATCTTAATTGTTAACCTTTTATTGTCTTTTGGTAGATTAGGAGTGGAATCTACCAACAACTGGTAAATTAAAAGGGAGTCACTTATTGTATCTAATTTTATCAAGTTAAAATATCACAAATTTCAATAAGATGGAAATATCTGTTTTATAAGTAAAAAAATCGGTTAGTATTACCTACTTGCATAGACGAAGAGCAAAAAATAATCTTTACGAAATACGTAACACAAATTTATCCCATCTATTTAAACAGAGGGCTACCACGGGATCCGTCTTAACTCTTAAGGGATAGTTGGAAAAAGTCGGATACTACAAGTTGGGCTGTTGCTATACAACCGTACACCAAAATGGCCCACAAACAGTCAACACGGCCCAACATGAAATACATCGCACGGCAGTGAATGTTAATTACAGCTTGTTGTCAGACTAATATAAACGTCTCCCTCGAGACGGATCGTATCCTTCACAAGCCGAAGACGGATAATGCATCTCTCCCAACTTCCTTTCCCTACTTGTATATTGTGAGAGAGCATTATTCATCTTCAGCTTGTAACTTATAATGCCCGTATTAAATGAGAATTTGTGTATAAAGATAACTGCGACGAGGTCGGATCTGAAAATTAGATCGTAGTTGGTGCCTTATGGTCCAAGTGTTGTAACTTACTTTTATAGAGGTCGGGGATTGGATCTATGTATCTATCAATTTCTTCCATTTTCACGTGTTTGTCAAAATTATTTTCACGGATTTTAAACTCGCGCTTGAAAGAAAATAAAATAAAGAGGATAACTAATTAAGTGAGCTAGAAGATTGAAAAAGAGCTGCAATAGAATATAATCAAAATTTACACCCGGATGCACTTATCGGTGACATTGTACAAATCAATCAAAATTCCATATGACGAGCTTCTGAAATAATTTTACAAGCAATCAAACTAAAAGCATCTCCAATGATAAGCTAGTTGCTATTAGCTTACCTTTGACACATCATTTTTTTAAGCTAGTACCATTTTAAGCTATAATTCCCTATAATGGTTTATGTAATTTACTAGTATCTTAAGTTGACCCACATAATACACTCCTCTATTTTTCTATTGGTTATGTTTCTCATGTGGGTTCATTTAAGCCATGGAGCTTAGCTCAAAAATTTTGTGAATCCATTTGAGCAAAGCTAGTCTACTTGGACAACTCCAATAGTTAAGCTACTAGCTTGCAATTTTACAAAATTGCAAGCAAGTCCCTAAGCTAAATCATTGGAGATGCTCTAAGTTTATATGTGATTTTGTTAGGTCACTGATAGATGAATCATCTCAACCAAAACCTTTAAGGTGATGGTTGAGACACAAGTAATATAATTATTTCCTACTACGCCTTCTCACTCGAATGCTCATTGGGTTTGAAAAGTGTTTAGTACACAGACTCTCTCATACCATATCATGTGCTGAAATTCCACTTTGTGAGATATTGGAGGCTGTCAGGATTTGAACTCGTGATATTTGTTTACACTGGCTCTGATACATGTCAAAAAAACATCTCAACCACAATTGAAATTATTTTTCATGTATTTTGTTCCAATTTTTAAATAAAATCTAGAATAAATTTATATTTTTTCATGCAAAAACAAAGCAGTTATTATATTTTCCTAAGGATCCATGAAAAACTAAATTATGGATCTGATGCTGCATACACTCTTTATTTTTACTTTGATGATGTCGCTAAATTATCATCAAAGTAAAATTAATATACAATAAGTATTAGGTCCTGTTCTTTTCGGCTGAAGCGAGCTGAACTAAATAAATTTGAGGTGGGTTGAAGTCAAACTAAACTGACTAAAAAGAACTGACTAAACCTAAACTAAACTGAACTAAATAGAGCCGAGCTGAAATTTAGTCAGAAAGAACAATACCTAACATCATCATATTTGAAATGATGTTAATGAGCTATGTCCAAGCTAGGATATTGGACCGGCCCAAAAATACACAAAAGGTGAAACTTTAGCCCAGCAAATTGGCCGACCTCTAACTATCTGACTATTTATATTTTATAGTTTCTGGTTTTATTTAATTTCTACAAGGTATGCTTTCTACGCCCAAACTTGATTGTCGACCATTGTGAGGTTGGCTGTCCACACCATATGACAATTTATTTAACATCATCTTGTCCATGTGATCAATCACCATATAATAACAAAGGTAAAGTTTATAAATACGATATTTTAAGTGGTACGATATCAATGAATATGAAAGAGTAATTATTACTTATTCCGTAAAAAGACATATCTACATATTATTATCGACTTATCGATGTCATAAAAAAAACTACTTATTCTTTAATTCGTTGTTTAAATAGTTTAGACTTCTCGTTCTCAACTTACTTCCTCCATTCAACTCCACTCTACCACTTTCTTTTTTGTACACTATTCACAAACGATCATATAATTGCAATTTTCTCTCAATATATAAGTAAAAAATATATTCATGTGTGATCTTGTTTGATTCGTCTTTATGAGTACATTATTAATATCTAACTTTTATAATTTTTGCAAACACGTAGCTAACGATATTTACCGTGTAAAACACGTCTCGGCAAATGTGAAAAAGTTTTTTGGTAGAGTGGAGTTGAATGGAGGAAGTATTTAGCTTTTGAAATAAGATTTTCTAAGAACACGGTATTCAGTGTCCAGTGCAACGTGCATGACTTGACTTTGATGGGACAAAAGAGTTCATTTTTCTTGTCACGGGAGTAAGTAGTACTCCACAGTCCACATCATATTCCAATCAATAAAGCAGGCCATAAGTCTATAAGACCTTGATTTTAACATGTTTTAATACAATAGTTATACTAGACACGTACTATAGATACTTCCTCCATTCAACTCCACTCTACCACTTTCTTTTTTGTACACTATTCACAAGCGATCATATAATTGCAATTTTCTCTCAATATATAAGTAAAAAATATATTCATGTATGATCTTGTTTGATTCGTCTTTACGAGTACATTATTAATATCTAACTTTTATAATTTTTGCAAACACGTAGCTAACGATATTTACCGTGCAAAACTCGTCTCGGCAAATGTGAAAAAAAAATTTGGTAGAGTGGAGTTGAATGGAGGAAGTATATAACATACAAAAATGATCATAAAACAAAAAAAGTTAACACTTCTCACATGAACATAGGCCCCACATAATTTTAGAGATATAAGAGCATCTCCAATGGTTTAGCTTAGGGACTTGCTTGCAATTTTGTAAAGTTGTAAGCTAGTAGCTTAACCATTGGAATAGTCCATGTAGACTAGCTTTGCTTAAAAGGACCCACAAAAATTTTAAGCTAGTAGCTCCATGGAGCTACTTGCTTAAATTGACCCACAATAAATTTTAACCAATAGAAAAATATAGATCACATTAATAAAATTTTAATTTTATGTTGGAAATTTAGAAAATGAATAAATAAATAGATAAGTGTGTTAGCTGGGTCTAATTAAGCTAATTGTAAGTTGGCTACACCATTGGAGTAAATTGTAGCTTAAAATTGTTATAGCTTACAATATTGATGTGGCAAACCATTGTAGAGTTCGGTATAAATTCTCTCCATTTTTCTCATTTTCTTTAATACAAGAGTATTAAATCATTATTTATTCTCCACCTCACCAATTAATTAATCGTTAGATCGTTTCGGGACAAAATCTAAACTATTAAGAGGAAATGGTAAAAAAATGAAAAGGGGAAGAAATGAGAAGAATCCAAATAAATAGGAATCATATTATACATGCGAGAGAGTTATACTTAAACTCGCATCACCAAACACTAGGTGCCTTTAGACTTGGCAAAACCATCGAAATGACCCAACTCAGAAGTCGTACCCGACTCCACACCAACACTGAGGACCCAAACATGATTTGAAACCCGAATTGACCAATTCAATATGAAACTCAAAAGTCTTAATAATTTGATAATCATTTACCCAAATCTTACAATCCCGAAATTATCACAATCCGGTTAATCCGTTTGTCAGATGTGCGATGAGCTACCTAAAAAAACCCACGAATAACTTTAAAAAACAGATTGAGAAATATCTCCCTCTGAAATCTTATAAAAAATCCAACAAAATACTCGAAAAATATGAAAGTAACGGTCGTTAATTAGTTACTTTCTAACAATAATATCTTTTCCTTCTTCACATATTATACGACCATTTATATCCAATAAATAAGATGGGCCCGGCCCGTACAATGGACGGTGATAGGTGCCGACAGTCCGTTAATATACCAACTTTCGACCCATATATACCGAACACGTGTCAAACACTTATTGGATTAAATTCACTTTTAATTATCACCAATTAAATAAATAATTATTTAATTTCTATACCTTTCCCTTCATTATACTTCATGTCCCAGTTTTATTTCTTCATACTTTGTTAAGGGAGTTTTGTTATTTTGACAATTCCCTATTTACCCCTCCTAGTTAAAGGGTTTGCATAGAGGAAGAAGAAGAAGCTAGGAGGGTATAATAGTAATTTAATATCGTCTATTATGGAGTATTATTGGTGGGAGAAGACGATTGTTTTACCTGTTAGACGATTATGTCGCGGTCTTTCTTCTCGTTTCAGTTTTCGTAAGCAAGGTTAGTCTTCTAAATTCTTACTTATATTACTATTTTGTGACGGGTATAGACGTGTCAAATAATATCCACATGAATAGGAAAATACAAGTCGATTCCATATACTCGTCTAATTTATCAAGATGGTAGATATTTACCTGTTAAAAATTTTTAACCACAAATTCCGACTCCGTTTGTTCGGTTAAATAAATCACGATTATTTCTGACTTTTAGCATATACTCCATGTATTAATTAGAAGATATATCATAGATTTACGGTTGATCAGTAAACATAACGAAGTACGGAGTAGTAAGTAACTGTATCATTAATTAGTCATGTGTATTACACTTCCATACTTTTTTTACTTTTCAGTACTGTGAGATTTTAGAAGATAAACCAAAACTCAAATAATTATATTCGATAGAATAGTTTACGTTTGCTTTTTGTACAAATAATAAGAATGATTGAAAACAAGTGGGGTACCTACTTTTACATATGTTAGTTTACCAAATTGCCCTCTTATAAGTTGATTTTGTTTCTTGTATTAAGAATGGGTGAAAACAAGTGGGATACCTACTTTTACAAGGGTAGTATAGTAATTTAACATAATTATTGATGTCCATAAAAAGAAACTTAAAGAACCAAGTGGAACGGCCTAAAATAAAATACGTCAACTATTCTATGGAACGGAGGAAGTAACCAAAAACCTTAAGATTATAATGAAAGTCAATCAAAAATCTTGCAAGTATCATTTTCCTCGAAAGAAAATAAAAATAATCTTATATTCAAACATATCCTAATTTAAAAATAGGATTAGAAATTTAGGGTATGAAGCAGTAAAATCTATAACACGTCTGACGTCTTATACGTGGAATATTATGTTGTATTTGTCCCTTATGTACGATGTCGGACGTGCACGCACATATGTCACTTGCGAGTCTGGGACGAAGTTGATACTTCTATATTACTACGTTTATGTGACATGGAATATGCCAAGGAGTATATGCTATTAAAAAAACAGTTAAATCTTATTTTAAACGGGTATTATCTTTCTTAATTTTAATACTCGTCAAATACTATCACATGGTGGTAATATATACTCCCATCCAAATCAAAGGTTACGCTTACCTTATTCATCACGAACTAATGCATTATTAGCTATTGATCAAGTTATTTGGACCTAAGTGGTCATGAATTGCTTGAGTTTAGCTTAAGGAATCATGCGTTAATGTAGTTTTTGGACTTTATTATGTATCTCGTCTTGTTTGCTATTAGTTTTGAATTAAAAACGTCGACAATGTTAACCTAATTGAAATTTTAATAAGCTTTATATAAGCGGCTAGTCCTAAAGTCAAGTTGATATCTTAAACATTTCGATCTGGATTCAAACGTAAAGGGTTTGGTCCGGTCCATTTTGATTGTCGGGAATTTTTGGTGCTTTGCGTAAAAACTATACAGTACTTTGCTTCATCTAAACATCCCTTAAAACTGGTCCTTGCAAAATTGATTTTGATATAGGCCACTCTTGCTTTGATGTTATACCAGGGGCGATTCTAATGCTAAGGCGAGACGTGCAAGCTTGTGAATACGAAGATGTTCGGATAATGTGGGAGATGCTTCAGAAAACCGACACAAGTACTCGTCAGGTTACTCATTCCCCGACATGGATGAAGAACAAACGTTTTCGCAATGTATTTGCTTGGGCTAGATGGAGTACATGCCTCAACAAAGCCTTCTGAATTATGCTTTTACGCTTCAACGCGTCCGTCCGAATTTCAAACACTTTTTATGCTCGTCCATCAGCGTTGCCCTGTTTGTGATGTTGCCTTAGCCGTAAATATATCGACAATAATTTCGCACCTGGAGATGCACACCTTCTAGCCTTTTCCCTTATACACCATTTTTACACTCCTTTATTTATGTACTCGTAAAAGAAAGATTAACTTCTGGAGTGTAAAATTTACTATCCATCTTTTTTTTGGCTTCGTTTTGCATCTTCTGTGGTGTAAACTTTATTTCATGTGATGTGTGTCATCACATTTGGTGTAGTTTTATGTGTTGTATGCTACTTGTTTGTGTAACGACAATGTTTAACTCTGGCATTTAACTAATACTTGTTTGTGAGAGGGCGTTTTTGAAAATCCATTCGTCCCGATCCCCATCCCCGTATTGCTTCTATGGGTATTTCGGTCAATTCTTTGCTAAGTTGATACCAATGGTTAAGAAAAATCGGGATCAGAAATTCTTGCTTAAGATAGACATCCGTTATAAAGCACTAAAACAGATCAAATAGATGCGTGAGACAACAAATGGAATTCCTGGGGAATGGCAAATGTACATCTCATACACCTATATGGGGCAATACATAAGACGGATATGACCATTATAAGTAGGACCAACTAAAGTCGAGATATAACTGTAAGAGAAATACATACTAAACCTGGCAAAAACAACCTCCACATTGTGGCACGAACGTAATATAGGTCTTCCAAATGCAACTCGACACCGACCCTGATTTAAAATCATCCAACCTAACACAACTGGTATATATATATGGTGACTACTTCGATAAACACAGTCAATATCCTCCCGTTGGTTGATATGGGACATAAGTTGTACTTGTAAGTTGTAACCCTGAAATGAACTAACTCGACCCTATTTTGAACGGCCTTTCAAGGTCAGGCAACTGTATGACTGTAAGAGCTAACTGGGGTCGTTTCTGTAAATCTAACGAATTTTGGAAATGAGGCACAAGTCAGCCTCAACATTTTCAGCAATGGAAAGCTAAACATAAGTTGATAGCCCAATCAAAACAAGCCATCATTGCATGAATATACGACCGGAGGAACTAGAATGGTTTTAATAATGTTCAAACTGCAGGGTTTGGTACAGGAATCCTACAAAAATGAAGGGGAAAAAACTTATCCAGCATATAAGTGCTCCGAAAAGGAGTAAATTCCTGATGAAAGTAATGAACGCTTGTGTTTTTGCTTATTATGTAATAAAGCTAGCTAGCTTAATCTTGAGTAGCAGCACCTTGGTTCAGCTCAGCAAACCTCAAGCCCACACGCATTGAGTGCTTCAAGAACTTTTCTGCACACCGCTTAACGCATGTCTCCTCATGCTTGTCTAGGGTTTTACGTTTAAAGGTGTCAACGCAGTCTGTGAAGCACCTCTCAACCAGAGAATTGTACATCCTTAGACTGAAAATGAGGGGCGAAAAAAAAAACTGATATCAGAATATGAATTGTAAAGATCGACATGCACTTCAAATGTACAGGAGGTTTTGACTTCTCTCATACAGTCATAGGCTCATAGTGCAGTTTGCATTGCCTTTTGTTAAAGAGAAAGAAGTCCATAAAAAATCAAAACTAAAGGGAAAGAAAGGTAACGAAGGCCAATATGTAGTCATTGCTAAAATTTGACGTCAATCCGTCATCAAACCTGTACAAAACAAGGATAACCTTCAAAGCAAAATTTGACTATATTACCCATCCGTAATATCCTGAACTAAAAATTTCGGGGAAAAAAGAAACAAACAAACAGTAGAGAGCCTTAGTCACAGATGATTTCAGGTCGGCTAGCATGAATCATCATTCAAATTTGTTTAGGTTTAAATTCACCAATAAGGTCAAAGCTAAAGAAATAAAAGTAACAAGAAAAAAAAATAAAGACGAACAAAACAAATAAGTTGTAAAAATAGACATGCAAGAAAATTGTGATAACCAAAAACTAGAGCACCAAAATAGGTTCGTAAGAAAAAAAGTCTACTTTAAATTGGAAAGATTTGTAGAAAATTAAGAAAAACTTGAATCATGTATACTACTGTTTCTGAAATAATTCATCTAATTCTTCCCCATTTCTATTAGCACGCTATTATATGAAGCATATCTAAATCTGCTCAGTCTTCGAGTAGATACAATGCTTCACTTGTCAGACACTGACATAGAATATTGAACCTTGCTTGAGAAGATCAAGCTCATCTCAATATAAGCTATGTTACTATGACTCTTCCTACTACGTTGCGTACCCGTGTACGACACTCAAAACTCGACACATGTATTATACTTGGGCCATTCCTCTTACGCAATAACATTGTTTAATTGTGACATGCGGGAAAGCACCTGTGTCAAATAATTCTCTTTGACTCTAATCACCATTGAATTGTGTTATTAAAAGATTTAAAACATAGAGAAGCATCATTAACCACAACCAAGTGAAATGAGTCACTGTGAGACAGCTTGCATCAACAATTTCTTCCTCAATAGCACTAACCATAATAATATATGCTAAGCATTGGAAATATTCATTCCGCACATTCTATTTCTAGTACAAGCAAAAGCAATAGGCACAAAACAACCATCAACTCACGCCATGTTCCCTTCCAGAAAAGTTGAAAGAGTTCTTTTGGTGATGAGAATCAACAATAAGAATACTCGCTTTTAAGAAGCATTCTCACTTAACTCTTTTGTTACCCTACTAAAGTTCCCCTCTTTTCTTCAGTTTTCAATAGAGCAACACAATTGCTTTCTAGTAACTCTGTTGATTTGCATTTCCAATCCAGCCTAACATTCTACTATAGGTTAGCTTTACAATATAATGGAACCAAAAAAAACACTCAGTCAACTGTCACTGACTATATTGTACGGAGTAATATAAAGCTGATCTATGCAGGTATTGATGCATTTTTACATTGGAATCAACCTCGATGTCTTTTTGACATACAGTTGCGTACATCTTACCCTATATCCCATCATGGAGCCTACGAGGGACTTACATGATGTTCTAATATGTATTCTCCTTGTCAGCTATGCTTTCCTACTCCAATAAGAGTTTCCTTTTCATTAGCTACTACTATTTCACAATCTCAAACAAACCACTATAACAAGGAGCGGGTTAAACATAACCGGGTTTTCCGTCCATTCCACACCTCTCTTAAAGATCGAAACTTTTATCAGTGAGCAATGCAAAAAGAAAAAGATAAGCAAAAAGGCAAACATTCAAGCTTAATAATTATACACTGATCAATACATTCCTCTTGACAGTTCTAACTAATGTTTCCTCAAAAGCTTTCTTTACCAAATTAGGTAGCACAACATCATATGCATTAAGCACATCACAGCTTAAAATACCAAATCAATTCATTCCTCTTACATAACCACGGTTTAAAAGACCCTTCATCAAGCACATCACAGTATTAACCTGTCAACACCCTACTTATGGCATCAAATACTCAAATTTCTAGTCCAATCTGATACAAAATCTCAGCTTTCAAACCCCGAAACCCAATTAAAGACGATCCACAAAGAACAACACCCATAAGCTAACAAAAATAAACAAAACAGCCCGTCTTAAGCTCATAACCAAATAATTACTAGCTCACCACCTTCTGGCTCCTTTTTCACTCCATCCATCTCGAGCATCTATTTACCTTTGATTAAAATACCCTCACAACGAATAAGAAAGATAAACAATTCACTGCGACGGAGGGAGTAAAACCCGAACCCAACAACATTTGAACAAATAAAATACAACCCTTAACTAAAATTACAAGCACAAGAATTATCCACAGCAAAATATAACATCTGAGTAATGTTTAGTACTAACAAATCAACAAAGTTCATAACTTTATGTCATCAAACAAAATATGTAACATAATAGATATAAATTATGAATGCCATGAATAAATAAATTAAAAAAAATAAAAAATAAATGGACCTGTCACGGATCTGAAGTTGCTCGATCATGGCACCCATTTTCATCTTGTCTTGTTCAGGTAAATTTTCCAGGTTTTCCAGCATGCTTTTGTCCATGATTAGATACCTTTTTGTTACTTTTGTTGAATGTGCAAGAGGAGAAAGAGAATGATAGATGAGTTTTGGTGGAAATTGGGGGGTTTTGACGAGAAATTAGGGTTTATATTTTTATGAGCAGTGATTTCCCGAGTATACCCTTTATTGTTTCACAAATTCTCATTTGACGGGGTGACTCGTCATAAGCTTAAGACTGGTCAATCATTTCACTTGTCCCTTCACTAGCTCTTTGTGAAGCAGGTTGGTCCGTCTTAAGCTTAAGACGGTCACCCCGCCTTAAAGGAGAATTATTGTTATTGTTTTACTTGTGCAGATGCACTGCCTCAATTTACTTTTGTTTTGTTGTTTAAAAAAAAATCGGAAATTTATCAATGGTACCCTCCAAGTTTGACAATTTGCACGAAATACCCAATTTTTTTATCTGAAAAACTTTGGGTGGCCACAATGCGGGTTTACAAACTCGGAAACTCACGAATTCTTTTTCAAATCGATCATGTTTCCGAGAGCTACGATTTGAAAAAAAAAATTAGTCGTATTTGGATTCCGTGGCTAGGAGTTTTTTGTATGTCAATGTTTTTTTTACCGAACAAACTTTGAGTAGCCATATCTCTTGGTCACGAGTTCAGAACTCGCCAAATTTTTTTTTCAAATCGTAATTCTCGGAAAGATAAACAACTTGGAAAAAAAATTGTCATTTTCCGAGTTTTTAAGCCCGAGTTATGGCCACTCAGAGTTTTTCGGGTAAAAAATTTGGGCATTTCGGGCAAAATGTCAAATTTGGGGGTACCGTGTGAATATTCCGAAAAAAAATCGATTATGCCTAAATATGAGAAATTATCAATTTAAGTCGAAATTGTAAATATTAGTCAAAATGGTGATTACGTAGGTTTATGAAATTCTGAATGTTACAACCATGATAAAAAGTAAGTGTGGTGTTGAAGTGTACAAATTAACTTCGTGTTAATAAAGTATATAAGCTAATACAAACACTTTAGTATGAATGTCGCGTTTCCTCAAAGGGACAAAACGCGGTTCCTTATGACAATATTAGTATAGTAATGAAGTAATGATTGTTAGATGCCTAGGTTGCAAAATTACAACCACAAGGTAAAAACCGAGTGTGTTTTATCTTAAAGGTGAGATTGGCCTACATCGTGTTGCCATTTTTATTAGGTGTTTTAGTTTTGTATCCAAAACCTTAATACTGCCTCGTCTAGCAGGATTATTGTGTCGTGTAGTCATATGTTAAACGTATCGAAGAGGGTCATGGCTCATATGTTAGTCCAATGGCCGGTCGTGCCTCGCTTTTTTTTCTCCCACTAGATGGACAATAATCACTTTTGACTAATTTTACAACACAAAACTCATGCAAATTATGCTACATGTCCTCCAACACATATATCAATAATAATGTTTTAAGTACAAATTTATTGGACATAATATGATTTATATGAATATGTTTTTATATTTCTTTTCAAAATTACACCCTATAGCTTAACACGGTTTGCTAATATGTTTATAGAGCATTCATGTCCTAATTAAAATCAAAACTCAAATGATCGACCCAAATCAAACGACGTTGTTGCAACAACAGTTGAGGCCATGACAAACGCCTTTGAGTTCGGGCAAGGTCCATAAGCTATAAATAGGTCAAAGGCACCCCCATTTCTTAGTTAAGTAATTCGAAGGCCCAAACCCATTAGTTTAAGGTCTTATGAAGAGATCAGTCCAAGAGAGTTTTTGTTAATTATGAATAATAATGCGGGTTTAGCTTAGTACAAAACAAAGAGTCCAAATAGGACCAATTCAGCATTATCATGTGCGAAGGTTGTGTTGGTTGATATGTTTGGCTAAACAAGATCAAGGCAAAACTTAAAAGTCCTCGGAACAACGTTTACTTGAAGTTGAGTAGCTGCCAAGTTCATTCTCCATGATCTTACAACATCTTAATTGAGGTTGTGCAAGAAGACAATCCGGAGCAGCTTTGTGGTTTTGTTTTTTAGCATGTTTTTGTTGTTGTTGTTGTATGTTAGTTGAACTTGTACTTTCTTATGTTTATTTTAAGCCATTGGATGATGTTTGAACATATAAGATTGTAATCATTTGTCCAATATAAGTATGGCATTGTAACCTATGTAAACCAGAATTGGTTGAATGAAAATTGAAACCTTTGTTTCTGCGTATAAACTCTTGGTCGTGTGCTTGAGGGCAACTTCTCTGCCTAGTCTTGGGAGTGTGATTTTACTTGTCTTTGCTTTGTGTTAAATACGTAGTCACAACCCTTGGTCATTGGCTTAGTGCTTTGACAAGGCCTATCTTTACTTGTTGCTTGCATTTCTGTTGTTGTTACTCAAGTACTTAATCATTTTCCAGAAACAAACTTGTGCGTATAATCAAAGCAAAACCTACTCGTTTCACTTCAAATCTTAGTAATTTCAGTACATTTACACCTACCAATAATGACGAACTCAAATTTAATCCAAAATACACTTTGCCTCAATTCAACCCATTCCATTCAAAGTAAACACATGAACCATGAAGTAACCTATAACAATTAACCTTATTTATTACGATTATATCTAATTTAACCATAAAACAAACAACCTATACCTCAGTTTTAGATAAATGCAACGAGCTTTTAGCTAGTCTTTAGGCCTTTAACTTCTATCGCATCCATCTGGAAATATATTCATCCTCAACAATAATTTGTTGCGCTGAGGATGAGTATTATTTACCGACATTTGTGACAATCTCCTTTGTACTTTGGAGTACTAAAAACAAAGTTTAGCTTTCTCATTCACAAAAGTCGTGAATCAAACCCCCCACCAATAACCACCTGTCTACACCGATAATTTAAAACCTCAAAAAACCCCTACAGAAAAATAAGTCGAATAAATCAAAACCCGAGTCAACCCAACCAAACCCTTACCCGACCCAAGAGAGCCGAAGAGCCATTTATCACCTCCATTTTACAACTATTTATCCCCACAACTCTCACATTTCGTCTCCCCCTCATAAAATCAATCAACCTCAAAATCTAGGGTTTTCCCAAATAACAATCCGCCGCAATTCAATTTTAGGGTTTATCATCATCATCATCATTCAGTAACACACAAGCATGGGTCACACTAACATCTGGAATTCCCACCCTAAAACCTACGGTCCTGGATCTCGCACTTGGTAATATTCTTAATCCCTAATTTAATTCATATAAATTCATTCTTAAATTATACTTATATTATATTAATAGTAATTGCTCTTATTTATTTTGTTAATTATGTTTTTTGTTTTGTTTAATTTGTTACAGTCGTGTTTGCGGAAACCCTCATGCGATTATTCGCAAGTATGGATTAATGTGTTGCAGGCAATGTTTCCGTAGTAATGCTAAGGAGATTGGTTTCATCAAGGTATTATTAATTATTAATTATAATCGAGTTTTTATTATTATTATTGTATTCCTTCCGTCTCGATCATTTGTTTTTTAACTGTTTCTGTGAGGTATTTCGATCAAAAGCTAAATAAATAACCGAAGCGAAGCTAATATCTTACTCCCTCCGTCTCAGTCAATAGTTTACGATTGATTTATACATGGTTATTAAGGAAAAGAGAGACGAACAAGTTTACAATTATTAATGATCGTCACCCACAAGAGTTGATGTATTTACTAGAAATGGAAAGTGTAACTATTGACTGGGACGGAGTAAGTAATATTTTTGTTGTATTTTAATCAAATTTAAATAAATGATTGATTTATACATCCTTATTAAGGAAAAGAGAGACGAACAAGTTTACAATTATTAATGATCGTCACCCACAAGAGTTGATGTATTTACTAGAAATGGAAAGTGTAACTATTGACTGGGACGGAGGAAGTAATATTTTTGTTGTATTTTAATCAAATTTAAATAAATGATTGACACGGAGTTATTATCTAATTTGTTTCCTAGTTTCATTATTTTCGTTCTGGTCATTTCGTTACATTTGTACATGAGTACTTGCAGATTGAAGTATTGCTAGTTTACACGTCTTTGAAACGGTAGTTTGAATGGTATGAATGACCCGAGACACCCAAATAATTAAAACGTGAAGAAATGACTTGACCCGTGAATGACATTGTTTAACTTTATATTGCTCATTACGTCAATACTTAATTTGTTGGAAGATTGTTCTTTTAGAATATGGAGAAACAATATATAGAGTTCTACAGTTGAATATATATTATTGGGAATTACCTATAAACTATATTGGATGCATAGTCAATTACCTAAGACTACATTTGCGATATTATCTGAATGCTTTCGTAGCTAAGACTACAGTTAGGAACTTGGGATATTACGGATAGTGGCGATAGGATGCCTAATTCAAAATCCATCTTAATACTAAGATTTGATTATGAGGATATTAATAAGATGTTAGCTGTTTAGGTTAGTGAACAAGTTGTCCCATGTTGGATTTTAAAATCTTCAGTTGTAGTATTGCCTACTGTAGTTATCGAGTTAGGATTCTCGCCATGTCCCTAATATGATCATTTTTATAGTATATTATTGCTTATACACATCACCATCCACTACTTAATGTTGTGAGCGTTAAGATTGTTTCGGGATAATATCTAGACCTTTGAGAGGCAATGGAGAGGGAAAGAAATGGAGAGATCTAAATTTGTAGTTAACTTGGTTTTTCTAGCCTCATTAATCTGTTTTTTCCTCTAACACCAATTTTGCAGTACGTAGTGTATGATTTGTGGTGTGATTGTAATGTAATTGATTTATACTTTATATGCTCTATCTTATTAATCTTCTTCCTTTCTGTGATTGCTAATTTGCCTTTTATGTTTGCAGTATCGTTGAAGAATTGGAATCCTATCCTGGGAAAGATGGACTCTAAGCTGTCTATCATCGTTTTCTGCTGAAATGAATTTTGAGGGTGTAGAATATTAGAACGTTTTTGTTTCCTGGACTTGGTTGAATGTAGTTTTGGATTTGGCTATTGGAATGTAACCGATGACTTACTATATTACTTTTGTTTTGGACAAAGCTAGGCGTGCACCTGTCTCTTTCCCACCATTCTTATTTTTCGATATTTTTGCAAGTGCCATGCTCCATGGGATGATCGTGCTAGTTTTCTCATTAGCTGGCTGAGTGTTGTACTCAAATCTAGCATAGCTGTGGTTTCGTTTAGACTAGCATATAGGTTATTCGGATTAGGAACGGGTTGGGTTAGTTCTTGTTACGTCATTTCAATTATGGATTCATTTTTGTTTTGTTTTTGGTAGTTTTACTTCTGTGTTTTATTATTGGGTCGTTTAAGGACAAGCTTGGGCCAGTAAATTCCTCGTCTGATCGTGTCCATTTTGGTTTGAGATCAGTCAATGAGACGATTTTGTTCAAGAACATGTTGCTTTTGGTTGGAGCTAGTTTTGTTAGGTCTAGGAAAAGTTTGAAAGTTGAAATACATTTATGCTAGAATGTTTTGTTGCGTAACTGCTAGCACATTCTTTTTGTTAATTACAGTTAGAAATGGCCTCTCAGCTCGTTCCAGCCAAAAATTGACGGTTATTCTATGTTTTTTCTACGTAAAGTGTTGTCGGAGTTGTTGAATTGGATTAATCCCCTGGGTATCGGCGTATCGCAGTGTATCTTAGGCCTCTTGGCCCCGCATTTGTGCTCATCCTTGCTAGACGACTGTTTGCACTTCTTGACCCTGGAGGATACACAGCTCGTCTTGCTATGTTCTGTGCTGCCCTAATTTGATAGGGCCTGTGTTGAGTCGGCATGGTGGCTTTCCACAAAGAGACTAAGTTTCTACGCTCTAGATAATTTTTTTTTTGTGCAAAAAGCTAAATTGCGGCCAATCTTTTTATTTTTCCGTTAAAATTTTCGCCGCGAATGCAAGGTTGTGGCAACAAGGGCCACTTACTCTGATAGTGACATTCAATTATTAGGCCAGGTCCATAAGCATTCATCACTGTGTCTCAGCTCATCTTCACCTTGTGGACATTAACTCTTGTCACTGTATTTGCCACGCTTCTCCCAGTTTACTCACAATTGGCACCAATGTTGATATCAAACCCCAACCCCACTTCCCTTGTTTCTTCCTTGAGACTCTCTACATCGACTATAAGACTTTGCACACCAATTGTTCGATGAAATTCTAAGCTTAAAGCTCAAGAAAAAAAAGCATTTTAAAAAATATGGCCTCTGTCGGAAGAAGTGTGTGTATATTTCTTTTTGCGTTTTGTGTTATTTTAGTCACTGTAGGTTTAACTGTGGCAAAGGGAGATGTAGAGGTGAATGAATGCAAGCGGCATTGCAGGCGTCAACGACAGTTTGAAGGTGCGGAAGGAAGGAGAGTGCAGGAGTTATGTGAAACTAAGTGTGAACAGAGACTAGAGGATGATAACCCATATGCGTTCCGTGATGAAGATTTTACTACATTGTTTAAGACCCAAGAAGGCCAAGTTAAAGTTCTTCGGGATTTCACTGAAAGATCTAAGCTTTTTAAGGGGATTGAGAATATTAGGATGTTGATTTTTGAACTTAATCCTCTGACTTTTCTGATTCCTAGTCATTGGGATTCTGACATTCTCTTTTTTGTTGGTCAGGGTAAGCTCATTTCTTTCTCCTGTTTTTTCTATGTTGCCGGAACTCGGATGCAATGTGTGTGTGTGTGACGGTACAAGCTGTAGGCGAATTAAGCATGTTATGACAAGTATTTCTCCGTTTGTTACAGAGTTGAGTGTTTGTATGTGTGACGGTACTAGCTGTATGAAGACATTGATTTCTTAATTAATGTAATTTGAGTAATATATTGTAGGAAGAGGAACAATCACTCTTGTTTTCGAGGAGAGAATCGAGAGCTTCAACATTGAAAAGGGGCATCTCATGACAGTACCTGCTGGTATAACTTTCTACATGATCAACAGCGATGATCATGAGAAATTATTCTTGCATGGTTTTGTCAAGCTTATTGCAAATTCTGGCCATTTTTCGGTAATCATTTCAGCTTCATTTAGTTGTCGTATCATTTTTGTATGTAAATACAATGTGATTATAATTAAGGAGTATTTATTGATATGCTTATTTGTTTGGATATAGTCATTTTTCGGGGTTGGAGGTGAAGATCCAGAATCATTCTACTATGCCTTTAGTCCTGATGTTCTTGCAACTGCCTTCAATGTAAGTTTTCGGATCCACACCTATTTTTTTCTCTTCTTTTTAAAGGATTTACCAAGGTGTTGTAAGCAGGGATGACAATGTAGCGGTTTCACAACGGGTGAAACTATCTGGTATTTATTTGTGTTGCTAACACAAGAGTGAGGCCACGTACATCTGACCCCCCTTACCTTGCAATTTGCAGAAGCCCACAATCTACTCAGACTCGTTTAGAACTATCGGCCATGGGTAGGTGTCCAAGTGTCGGACTCGGCTATTTTTATGGAAAGTATGCTCATTTTTGCTTAAAATAAGGTGTCCAAGTGTCATACCCTTGTCCGGGTGCCGAGAGTCCGATACAGGTACGCGAGAGAATATGAAGTGTCGGAGTAACATAGCGGCCTTAAGGAACTGGACTAATGTTTTATCTCGACATGTTTTACAAAATTTCCATATTATTTTAAAATTAATGATTTGATTATGTTAATAACAGGCATCAAGTGACAGGCTGCAGAAGTTCTTTTCTCAGCAAAGGAAGGGAGTGATAATAAGTGCATCAAAAGAACAGATTAAGGATCTCACTGTTGAAGAAGACACACACTTGCCTCATGGAAGAAGTTATTGTTTAGAAAATTATGGACCTTGTCAAATTTTAGATCATCTTACATCCGAGATAACGGATTTTGGGTTGATTTATATGGTTATTCCCACTGAATATGTGAAACTCCAAGAGTTGGATATGTATATATCCTTCAGCAATACTTCACAGGTACAGTGACACTACTTGTAAGAAGCAGACCCGAGGTATCCGTCCCAGAACCCAAAAATTGCTCGAAAATAACTTGAGTCGACCCTTTTGTATGTGGCTTGAATTTTTTGAGGTCCAAAATTGATCTAACCCAAAAAATTCAACTCATAGATGCTACTAGAGTAGAAATGACCCAGATGACCCGATAATAACATATCTTATCTGTTTGCCTATTTTAACAAGAAGACATACTTATAGTCTCAGAGGACATTAATTGCTTGTACTGATTTGCTAAGAACATCTTACAGGGTTGCATGAATGTTCCATTTCATAGCACAAGGGTCATAAAGATAATAATGGTGATAAGTGGACGAGGCCGCTTTGAGATGGCGGCTCCCTATAATGAAGAGGGCTCAACTCGGATCCATTATAAGAAAATGAGTTCCGAATTGAGGCGAGGCATGGTGTTTGTGGTTCCTCCTGGTTATCCATTCGTTCTCATGTCTTCTCCGGACGAGAATTTGGAAACCCTCAATTTGGAATTCTATGCAAATGGAAACGAGAGATACTTATTTGGAGGTACAATGCACAAAAGACGCCCTCAAATAATTTTAATGCCTAAACGCTTTACCATTCTCAAGCCATTTGGGTATTTCTATGCTTTCGGGTTTTGAGTATTATGTGCGAGTTCAGTTTTTTTACGTAGTTTTCTTATGCAAATATCATGTTCCAGGGAGAAATAATATAATGAAGAACTTTCAGAAGGCGGCTAAGGAGTTGACGTTTGCGACTTCTGCTGAAGAAGTGGATGCGGTGCTTGGTAAGCAACACCTGTATTTCTTCATGAGAGCCCCTATGCCGCGGACAGACACGGCTTGCCTTCTGAGGCCGAAGGGAAGCTAGCGGCATTCAAAGACAATCTGAAATCAAGACTGCGGGTTTATATTTGCAGTTCAGCTCGTTTTCATTAGTGATATAATAAACAGCAGTATAGGTGTATAGCTGCATCGTTTCATCCTTTAGACAGATTTGAGGCTAAAATATTAGTTCTCCGGAAAATAATGATTAATGCAAATTATTTTTCTGGCTTCCTACATTGATTAATATTCTTAATTTCGCCAAGAATATGATAATATTACTATTTATCACCAATTCGTCAAACTAGCATTGGATACTTTCGACTCGTCCCGCCTGTCCTTATTACTCCGAGTACCACCGACAATTTGAGAAACGATCCTCTCCATTTCTTGTAGGACCTTTCATATTTTTTAGTTCCTATCTCCTAGTGATTACTTTGGTAGACATCCCCTATAATCCTATATACTAAAACATTAACAAAACCGAAGATTTTCGCCCTCAAGTTTGCCCCCTAAATATCCACCTTCTAATAGTGGTCCCCATTTTATTAATTGATCTAATCACCCTCTTTTTATTTACGCAATTGCTCTTTCATGGACGTTTTTTACTCTTTCATGGACTTTTTCCACAATTTTTCCACTATATGCTCTTTTCCTAAAAAAACAAGAAAATAATTTCTCTCTTCAACTCTTTTTCCTCTCTTCTGAAAATTAATCCTAATCTTACAAATTAATCAATTATGTACTTTTATTCATACATTAAACAAGTTGTTTTTCTAAGTTAATCAACAATACATCTTTTTATATCAAATTAACTACATACAAATTCAATTAGGCAAAAATTAACTACATATCTCGCTTGGATTGATAAGACAAGCCTAAGGAAGAACAGACGACTTGTCTTTTCCTATCTCCGTGTGTGATATTTGACCTGTCACAAGCTATGACGAATATACCTATCACAAACGAGATTTTGTGACTGACAAAGTACAATTTCTATCACAAATTGTATTTTATCAATCACAAATTCTCGTTTAACGAAATACAATTTATATACCCATAAGCACTTAGATCAACTGACAATGAGTTGTTCTAGGTTAACCAAAGGTCTCGTGTTAATACACTAGTGTTATAACTTTTGAGGGAGAGCTTTACCGCCCCAATAATCATACCCGGCTCGAATTCGGATTAAACCATCTCTATATATTTATTTACCAACGACAAATCCTTGAAATCTCCCGCCATCTTCCCCACACACAGCCATGCGGCATGCACTGATGCCCACGTGAATGCGGCAAAAAGAAATATACAACGACACATAAATTGATGAACATATCAACAATTCAATACAAAATTCATCCAAATTCCAATCTGCTGTACAATCATGCATCTCAATCTCTGCAAAATATTACTGTAAATAATTATCCAACTTTTTCAATCTTCATCTTCATCATCTTATCATACATATCTTCTACAATACGCGTCAATGATCTTTTCCATACATTTGCCACGTTACTCTCCACCTTCTAACACATGTCAATTCGCATGGCACACCAATTTCATCACTACCCATCAAAATTTCACTCTATTTAATCCCCAATACTGCTCTCAAACCCTAATTCATCCATCAAAGTTTAGTGCACACCAACTGTTCGACGAATTGCCTGACTGAAACTTTTCAAAAATGGGGGTTTTCACAAAAAGGGTTTGTTTAGTGTTGTTTTGGGTGTCTTTAATTGTGATTAGTCAAGCAAAACAAGACCCAATTAAGGAATATAGGAAGTGTAGGGAGAGGTGTCAAGAGGGTGAACAAGGTAGAAGAGAGCAACAATTATGTGAGAGTGTTTGTGAGAGGATTAGAAAACAACATGAAGGTGAGAGGAGAGAATGGAGGGGAAGAGAATCAAGAGATGAGGTTGAAGAGGAAAGAGAGGAGTTTGAAGGGAATAATCCTTATGTGTTTCAAGAGGAACATTTTGTGTCACACTTTAGGACACAAGAAGGGAGAGTGAGAGTTCTTCCTAAATTTACTCAAAGATCTGAACTTTTTAAAGGGATTGAGAATTTTAGGGTTATGTTGTTTGAAGCTAATCCTCAAACTTTTAGTATTCCTTTGCATTGGGATGCTGATACTATCTTTTTTGTTGCTCAAGGTATGTTTTTGGTGTATTTGTATAATTGTTGTATTTTGTTGGATTGTTTGATTATGAGTTAAGTTTAAGTTCGCGATGAATTTGGGGTCTGCTAACATGAATGGTTGGTCGGTCATATGGAGGTTTAAGGATGATTAGGTTGATAATGAGCGGAAAGAATGAAGGCAAATTATTTTATAGCCGATTAAAATAAGAGCAAGTAGAAGAGAGGGTTGTGTGACCGTGATAAGCAAGATTTGGTGATGAATGATATACCCATTTCCAAAAATTTGACTTTTTTTTTTGTGTTCTTTGAGGTGACACTTTGAACAAGTTTGATTTTTCATGGGTTTTAAGCGACACTTTGACCAAGTTTGACTTTTCGAGTCTCTTAGTTGATACTTTGACTAAAACTTTAACTATCTATGGGGACAATCTAAAATGGAATACGTAAACTATTGACTGGGAAAGAGCGGATATCTTAACTCATGAGTTTGTAACTTTGTTTCTTTACTTGTGTTTTTGATGGATTGGTTTTATATTTGATGTTTGCAGGAAGGGGAACTTTGACCCTTGTTTTCAAAGACAGGAGAGAGAGCTTCAATATTAAGCAAGGGCATGTAATGGTGGTACCTGCTGGTGTAACTGCTTATTTGGTTAACAGGGGTAACAATGAGAAATTGGTTCTTGCTAAGCTCATTAATCCTGTTTCTAACCCTGGCAACTTTGAGGTACTGAATTGACTTTGATTTTCCTGATACATTTATGAATAATCAAATATAATCGAAAAACAAGAGCGAGCAACTGGGTGGTACTGAATTGTCGTATTAATATTATTTCACATATAACAGCTGTCAACTAGCTTGGTTTGTAAAGCTCACGAGAGCAGGTACTCGTGACCTTCAGCCTCAAAATTGCCGCTTGTCGCTCTCTTTAGACCCCAAAATAGATACTGTATTATCCAATTTACAAATTCTTATTGAAAAGTTTCGCTTATTTGTCTTTTTTTTTGGGTTTTAGCCGTTCTTTGCATCAGGAGGTGAAAATCCTGAATCAGTTCTCAATGCCTTCAGCACTGAAGTTCTTGAAGCTGCCTACAACGTAAGATTACTTTAACTATAAGTTTATAATTATTGCGATTATTTACAACGGCTCTTTTGTTTGTTAAATACATCACTATTGATACCAAAAAGTAATATTAACGAATCAAAGGGCCATCTTACAGTTTGACACGGTTTTATTCTATAATTTGTGTTACCAAGATATAGCATGCAGCCTTGCATAGAGAAATATACAGATATTCATTTTTTTTTTTTTTTTTTAATTTTTTTTTTAATGTTTCAGACATCAGGTGACAGAGTTCAGACGATTTTCTCCCAACAAAAGGAGGGAATAATAATAAGGGCGTCAGAAGAACAAATCAGAGCTCTAAGTGATGATGAAGGCCACGGTCTTTGGCCTTTCGATAGCAAGATTTCAAAGGACTTCAGCCCCGTGAATCTCTTACGGGGTCCTACCGAGTCCAATAGATTTGGAAAGCTCTTTGAACTCAAAACCAGTGATAACAAACTGCTGCAAGACCTTCAAATAGCCGTATCTTTTGCCAACATCACTCAGGTTAGTTTCCATGCTATATATGCTTGCTTGCATGCATGCATTAGGTGTGTTATGATAACGACGACATTGCTTTAGTTTTACCTTCGTGCCTTGAGATTCGTACACATCTTTTATTCAATCAAAAACACTCTGTTTTTGGCTTCAGAGGACAATGAATTAAGACAAGAGTCTTTTTCGTTCTGAATAATGTTTTTTTTTTTGTTTTTTGACAGAAACTAAAATCTATTAAAATTAAAAAACATGGATTGTCATAGTCTGTAATATACTGTGCGCAGGGTGCCATGCATACTATCTACTACAACTCCAAGGCCACTAAGATAGCAGTGGTACTCAAGGGACAAGGCGAGCTTGAGATGGTATGCCCTCATGTATCTAAGTCAGGCCGCCAGCAGCAGCAACAACAACAACAGAAACAGCAGCAGCAGCAGCAGCAGCAACAAGGACAACAATACCGCCACCACGACAGTCGATCAAGGCGAGGGGAGGAGAGCGAGAGCACAACTCCTGTTCATTATGAGAAGATTAACTCAGAGTTGAGGCCCGGGACAGTGTTTATTGTCCCTCCTGGACATCCTTTTGTCACCTTTGCCTCTCAGAACTCTGCCTCTCGGAACGTTGACTCTCAGAACGACAACTTGGAGATTATCTGCTTCGAGGTCAACGCAGAGAACAACCAAAAATTCACACTTGCAGGTACAAATCATAATCATTCTTCTCTTGTCTCTTTTCTTTGCTTTTGTTTAGCCAAGCACTACCCTAGCCTCAGGCCCAAAAATGGAATGAAGTGATCTCAAATGACTTAGATTATCACCTTTTGAACAACAAAAGGCATCATAGTTACAAGGTAACGACCTTGCAATTCCCCGATTAAATCTGGAGACGAACTATCAATACTAGCGGGTCATGATTTGAAATAACCTACCCCGAAGGCTCCAATGGCTATGTGCCTATGTAGCAACAACAGCTTCATAGTTAGGACTTAGGATGCAATGACCCGACTTAAACCTGAGACAAGAATCATCAATACTGAGCGATCATTATTCAAAATGCCCTCCGAAAGACCCAATCACCCAATGACTATATATCCGTAACAGACCCAACTCAAAATTAGCCCGATACAACGCGAATAGCACACTGAAACAGCTTTATTTGAATGATTTGTTTGTCAATAGACTTACCAGTTGGCTCACATCTTTTCTTATCTTAAGTGGCTTAATAGCATTGTGTTGTATTAAACTGTGCAGGTTACAATAACATATTGAAGAACCTTGAGAGAGAGGCGAAGGAATTGGCGTTTGCCCTCCCAGCCGAGGAGGTGGACCAAGTGTTCAAGAGCCAAAAGGAGGAGTTCTTCTTCAGGGGTCCACGTAAGCAGCAACGTCGCCGCGGCGGAATGTCTATCATCTGAGGGATGTCATGCCCAAAACAAAGCTGACCTTTTTAAGTTTGCATAATAATGTGTAAATAGAACAAGTTGAGCTTGGCTAAGTTAGAAGCAGCTTTGGCTATGTTCTTTCGTTCTTTTGTTTTTGGTCGAAAGCTTCTCTTTTTGTGCATGACGTTTCAACTAGTATCGCCTTGTGTTGGCTATGTAATATATATAAATAAGATGGAGAAGCTCAGCTTAAGTGGTACTCGCTAATAAAGAACATGCCAGTTTTGCCTTCGAATTTCTCCATGTTTTTCTCGTTTTTCATCTTTGATTAATGACGAGTCTTCGATGGTGGAGTATAGTAGGACATAAACCTGGCAAATGGGTCAACCATGCGGGTTCAAGTTGGATCAATTCAAGTCGGGTCACTTTTGGGTTTATAAGAATTCGGGTCAGATAAAGTAACCTTATGGTGTTTCAGGTTCGGGTTATTTTTGGGATGATCATTATCATCATATAGCTATATTAGTTGATTATTGTCAGCTTGGCAATAACAAATATTCAGGCCGGACCAACTTCGTTTGGCTCAGGTGTGGTTTCGTTCGGGTGTCGTCGGGCAATTCTAATCGGGTCATTCGGGTTAGTGAATCTTGATCTATTCTTTAGAAAAAGTAGTGGTAGTAGGACGAAGATGAGACACGGAAGTAGGATATGAGAATCTCAATTAAAGATAATAACATACTCTTATTGAATATAAAAACCTAAAACAAAATTGGGATTTACTTATATTTAATGTTCCAAATGAAAAATCTTAGGAAAAAATTCAAGTCACTGAAGAACTAGTTTGTTTCTTCCAACAGATGCACACTTTTACTCATCATCAAAGCATATCTCGCAAGTATAAGTCCACGCAGGATTCAAATAGCTACATCTATCACAACTCCAGTACTCAACTTCTTGACCTTCATTCCCTTCTCTCGGAATCGAACTCGAGGCAATACCTGTTCGCTTTGGCTCTGGTACTTTGCACCATACTTCGGACAAACCGTTTTCTAACCCTCTTAACAAGTTCTCAAAGAAAGTGCCTTGAAAAAAAATGACCCATGTAACACCCCGGCCCAAACCCTAGGTCGGAAGCGATCAACATGGCCCACAGATCAACACGGGTCCTTTCCAGCGCATTTTGGCCTCACTCATGCGCATCCCGGAAACCTTCCCAGGAGGTCACCCATCCTAAGACTACTCTCAGTCAAGCACGCTTAACTTTTGAGTTCTTTTGCATGGATAACCAGAAAAGAAAGTGCACTTTGTTGATATGAGTAGTACTTTCAATCCCTTTAAGCACTAGTCATTTAAGCTTATCAATGAACCTCTTCAACTAACGTGGGGTGTTACAATCACCCACACTTGAAGAACGCAACGTCCTCGTTGCGCCTGGGAGCATAACCGCTAACCCAGAATCCTAGCCCCGCTAGGTGGGTGATCACAATGGAGCGTATAACAACTGCCTCCATCACCACACGGTCGCAGGGTTGCTCTGATACCAACTGTAACAACCGCGGTAAACAAGAGTAAAAATTAAGTTCAAGGTGGCGGAAACACCCTGAAACCTTGTATTTTTATTTGAATACTTCAGTTTTTGTTTAGTAGCTACTGCGGTTTCAGAGTGTTTCCGCCACCTTGAACTTAATTTTTACTCTTGTTTACCGCGCGGTTGTTACAACCCAGGATAACGAAATTGGCATCTGATTTGAAATAAAGAGAGTTTGGAGACCTTAAGAGTTAAGACCACTTTTCAGACTTTGTCTGTATTAGAGAAAACAAGTAGTATTCTCAGTTTTTACGTTGTTTAAAGAAGGATACTAAAACCAATTGATATTTATAGACGTAACGGGTCTATAAACACCTTTAGGGAAAAACATTTTTGGTTTCCGAATATCGCTGAAAACCACTGATTTTGAAGGTTATTTTCCACGGTTTTCGGGACAACTGACCTTGATACATAATGTCTCTAAATTCGCATTGTAATATCTCTAAGACATATAATAATGACTCAGGATAACGAAATTGACATTTGATTTGAAATAAAGATAACTAGTTTTCCACCCGTGCAAAATTGCACGGGTATGTTATTTGAACCTGTTATAAAATATGCTTAACAAAATGCATATGCTACTTTTATAATATTCAACTGTTAAAATTTAACATAGACAATACAAATTGAAAAATAGAACTTATAAATAGTTGATTGTATTAAATTTAATAAAATTAAAAATATTTAAAAGTTTATTTGTAAACTACATTAGCGGTTGAATTAGATGTACACTTGTTAGTTGTTACTATTGCAATTCATGATCTTCAGGCTTACTTATGACTTTGAAAGTCGTCAAATGAATCTGTTAATGACTAAAAACCGGCATTGGAAGAAAGCTGCTAGCTTGAGATAAGGATTGTCCCTAACTTTTGTTTGTTTTTATAGTATAGAACTATACAAAATTAACATTTTAAATGATTGATGTTATTTTCTTTTTAAATTTAAACTATAAACAATTTTGTAGAAAAAAAAAGTAAGAGTAGGGGTGTCATTTGGGATAGCCGTCGGTACCCAACACTCGGCGACTAAAATGTAAATCCACACCCCTTTGCAGCAATTGCGGTGAGTCAGTATGTAAGATTTTGATATCCCATCTCCACCCTTAAGGTTTAATTTAACAAATATACATGTCCTATCTTATAGGTATCCATATATCCGTCCCGTATAAACAAAGTTATTTTCATTGTTACTACGTATATTCTTCATATAAGCAAAGTTCAAGAATGAATAGAAAAGAACTTTTAAGTTAAACGAAAAAAAAAGACTTGGTTGAGCAAAAAAGTCTGAACCGAAATTTTTAACCGAAACCGAACCGAAAACCGAAATATGGACTCCGGATTTTCAGTTTTTTCCGGTTCGGATAACCGAACCGGTTTTTTGTTAAAAAACTGGGGCGGATTCGGGTCATAGAAAATTCAAACCGGATACCGGTTTATGAACCGGTTTATTTTTTTTAGAAAAAAAAAAATACTCAATTTTTTAAGCAAACAATCGGTCCAAACAAAAAAAAAATCTCAAATCCCCATTTCATTTTTCAAGTTTTAAGAAATCAGTAAAAAGGTAAGTCATCAAATCAATAAAAAAGTTGAACTGAAATAGAGTTATTATTTAAAATGATGAAAACCGGTTATGAAACCGGTGCGGATAAACCGGTTTCGGTTTCGGTTTTAAATTTTTAAAAAATTGGTTCACCGAAAAAACCGATTCGGATCCAGTTTTGGAAAAAAGTGATTTTTAAAACCGGTTATCCGCTCCGATTTTACAAACCGGAGCGGATAACCGGTTTTGCTCAACCCTAACAATAACCTACATACAACACTCCGCATGTGACAATTAGCTGTGAATAGAATAAAAAAAAATCAAATGGGTATAGCTAAGTCAACATACACGCCCAAGTACAAAATATTAAACCATTACATGTCCAAACCAAACCCCTAAATACATGAATAAACCCACAAAATATCATAATCCTCACTCCCTCAAAACTCCACCGCCGCCTCCCACATAAAAGTCCTATAAAATTTAATCAGTTCAGTCGTATATTCAGCTCCATGATCCTTAAACCCAACGCTACCCTTTGTGTTTAAGTTCATGCATTGTAAAAATCGCAGTGCTAAACGTAATTTACTAAATTATTTTAAGATGTTATTTAACAAAATGATTTCACTTTTGAGGTAAGGTATGTCTCATTTAATTTATTATTAATAATCAGGGCAATGAATTGATTTGCACTTATTTCTACTTTTTGTAAATATTTATTTTAGTTTTTAAATTAATGTTTCTATTTTTTTATGCTTTAGGGGAAAGTCCTCTAATTTTTAGATTTATGATAATTTTTATTATGTTTAGTTCTCAGTTTTCGAACTTACAATATTTAAATTTGTTAAATACATTTTATTTTATAAATTTATAAAATTTATTGATCAAAATTATTTAAGTTTTGTTATCATTTTTCGTGCAAATATAACTAAAAATTATGATTTTTGTAGCAGATTTTATAAGTTAGATCAACTCTGGAAATTTTTTTAATACAAAATTAAAAATAGTATTGATATTTTTCTCGCATCTGTTTTATTAATTAATACGGACTAAAAAATTTAGTAGTTGCTGTCCTGTTGGTGTTAAAGTAAAACCGTTTTGATCTCTTTATGGTGAGGATTAAAAAAAAAAAAAAAAAAAAAAAAAAAAAAAAGAAAACTGGTTTTGATGACGTGGACGCATGAGGATGCTCTAAATATTTGTCTTTTAATAACAGTAGGATTTGGAGACCTTAAGACCATTTTTCAGACATTGTCTGTATTAGAAGAAACAAGTAGTATTCTCCGTTTTTACATTGTTTAAAGAGGGATACTAACATCGAATTTCTATTTATAAACGTAACGGGTCTTTAAATACATTTAATAAAAAATATTTTTGATTTACGAATATCGCTGAAAATCGTTGATTTTGAAGGTTATTATTCATGATTTTCAGGACAACTGAGCCTTGAAATAATGTGACAACCCTCGCGAATGCGGAAATATAAAACATACAAGCATGTGAAATAATATGCGGAAATACGATATTTTTAAAAACTTTAAACATGCAAGATATATATAACACGAGGTGTGTCAAAATATTACAAACTAAGTACGGAATATACAATAAAGAGACGGGGTCTCTTTAAATGTTAGCAAAGAACAAGTGTTTAACCAAAACTAGCTACTATCGTCTAGAGGTGAAACTTCCAGGGACAACGCCCGCTAGCTCACACCCGAACCCCAAAATATCATATCCAAAAAGTCATCCATCGCAAGCAACCTGTTCATCCATGAAAAACATGAATGCCACAGTCAGTGGGGAGTAACTCCGGGTTCTCCCAGCCATATCACATCAAACGTACATATAAGGAAATACTAAAGTAAAGCATGCATAAATATATATACATGTGAGTTGCGATAAGAATAGATAGGCAATCCGAGATATAAAGATAAGATCATATAGAAATCAAATCCGTAACCATCATGTTATTCCAAGACTCGGGAAAGACACTCTTAGGCAATCGAATACGCGCACTAGGGCTTGCATCTCACCGTTAGCGGTATAAGATTGATAAGATTGAGACTCGACAGACAAACCAGTCAAGTCATGCGATGACCACAATAAATCCAACATATTATCATCCATTTACGAACCAAGACAATGACGGTGTCCAATCATGCAATGACCATGAACAATATCATGAAATCACGCATTCAAAGACGACACAAGACGACAACTCTCACGGTAAATGAAACGCACTAGCATCGTGTACCAGCAAGAATGATTAAAAGGCATCCACGAGATAAGCATTTCCCTGAACGCATACACGATGACATTTCGTATATGTAGACTAGTTTCCTCCTGGTAGGAACGATAATTAAACGGCTCCTAATCTAAACCTGGCCAGATTCTCGGAATCAGATTTTCCGATTCGACATGCGATGACGTTTCGCATCCAAGACTCGGTCTTACAAAAATAAACGCCGAGTACCCCAAATTCGGTAGATCAATTCACGAAAGAGGCGGAAAAAACAGCTCAAGCCTCATAACATGCGGTACGCTACATGCAAATAACACCACCTCGCAAGTATACAACATTTGACGGCCGGGTCGAACAACGCATAGCGTTCAACTCCCAACAACGTCGTCGTATGCCCACTAACACATTCAATTAAGCAGTAGGATACATCTCCGTTCCGACATTCCAGCCTTACGAACGGGAAGGTAGCCAAGGGAATGAGAATACAAAGCACAAGACAAAATAGTGCTCAAACCGACTCATTTGTAAAAACGACTCAAAGTGGGAACATACCAAAACCGTCACAAAACATGTGATACATGCGAAAGAGATATCATATATCCAAAACATGAATATTATAAGACATTACGTAAAATTATACGATAAACGAATCATGCGAACTATTATAAATTACGAGTTTTATAAGTTAAAGAAAAACAACACAGCCGTGTTCCAGGCCGGGCAGGGGACCGGTGGCCGGTGGGCCGGCTCAGAACACAAGGCAAAACCCAAAAACAGAGAAAAGAGGTCTGGGCCGGTTGGTAGACCGGCGGCCGGTCGACCGGCACAGAACATCACACAAAAATCAAAACTTCCCATACTGATGTGTTCCAGGCCGGTGGATGGACCGGTGGCCGGTGGGCCGGCCTGGAGCACCTCTTCATGCAAAAACCAAGTTTCCAAAATGAGTTACTGAAGTGTTCTCAGCCGGTGGTCAGACCGGCGGCCGGTCGACCGGCTGGAAACACCCCTTCATCCGTGAGCTTCCAAAGCTTAACCAATTCAATCCAAAACTTATATATACTTCTAATAATCATCAACAATCAATATAAATCATCAATATTCATCATATAACATCATTTACTAATCATAGCATGAATCCTAATCTTCCTAATCGTATTCTAAATACGATTTCTAGCATATAAACATGTAAAACACGTAAGTGATACCGAGTAACCCTTCACCGTTACCTTTAAGCGACTTCACTAATCGTCAAGCTCCTCTTCTATAAGGAAATAGTCTTTGTCGGGATCTTGGAGGTCACCACCTACAAATAGATCGCAAAAAGATGAATAAAGTTTATCTTGAGAAAGACGGAAAGCTTGAAAAGCGGGAAAGACAATAATTTTAATATCAATACGGATAGAGGAAGGTACGGGAAGAAGAATAAGATAAACTTACGTAAATTCTATCAAGTAATGAAGAAGTTACGATGATTCAAAGATCGATATTCAAAGAGGGAAATAATTGGGTTTTCTTAGAGAGGAAGAAAGCTTGGTTTGATTTTGTGTTGAATGAATATTAGGTTAAGGAGGGAGTAGTGTGAGTTGTGTAGGAAAAAGTCAAAGACGGTTTCAAAGTCAAGAAAGTCAAACCCGACTCAAAAGTCAAGAAAAGTCAAACTCGATTTAAGACGGGATTTTCATGAAATCTCGCAGAAATTCCAAATACGAACTCGGAAATTCTAAATTCGACTCGAAACTTAAAATTATAAATTAAAACTTAAAATTACTGAAAAGCTTTCGTAAAATATTTCTACTAGAAAAATAGGGTACATTTCCGGGTGTTACAGCGACTCGAACATCAAGTTCACAAATCATGATAACAAAATATATACAAAACACCCAAAAACAAAACAAATCGAATTCTTAGGGATAAGAAGATTAAGATAAAGTCGGCAGGAAGATCTACAAGAATTCGACATCACTAACTCTATTAATAAACCAAATCCTTAAGAGAATGCAATTTACCCAATTTGCAACTCATCATTTTCAATCATCAGAATTCCTACAAAAATATTCCATAATCACGAGATTTCAAGCCAATAACCTAATTATTCAGATCCATTTAGTATCCACTAAAGTCCATCGGCACGGTAGACTCCACAACTAACAATCCACATGTAGGATTCATTACGTACTCTAATCTTCTTAGTTTCATCAAAACGCTTACTAGAAACCACCAACAAAATATTTATATCTAGGGAAACATGATCGCTAACGACCACAAGGTAAAGGAGACTTACCATGAAAATCCCTTGATTCAATTTACTTCAAACTCATTATCCTAAATTTACAATAAACTTTCTCATCGTCGAAAGTCAAAACACAATCAACATAATTATCTAAGATTCAACTAGCCTCATCCAAAGTCTCACGACAAGGGAAAATCCACAATCCATTATCGGTTATAATGATTCTTTAATACGCCATAACATCCTTAATTCAATCATTACTACGCTCGAAGCCTAAAATATAAAAAGTCACATTAGCAAACTATGGTGGTTACTAATCCTCAAGATGAATGGGTTCACCATTCTACCTCTATATTCCATAACAATTGAGCACTCACTATCCAAAGCTTGCAACGAACATTTCTCAATGTCAAACTATGATTCCTTAAGAATAAAAGAGAATTACTAATTCCAAACCACAAATGATCAATCACTTGGCAATCAGACAACCATTCAAATCGTCTAATTCATCTAAAACTCAAAATGAATCGATTTTCATTTATGACAATACTCCTCAAACTTTGGGTACCGGCTCAATTTTCCTAAAGCAAAGTCTCTTTTAGAATCCACCAATTAGAGACATCTAATTCCCAAATGACATACTAAGCAACCGTTATAGTACCCAACAACAACGAACTATTATCATGATTAACTAAATTCTCAAAATAACACTAGAGTACCAAGCTCCAAATCCAAAACTACTAGGAGAAGATACATTATCACTATTAGGATTCATCCTACAACTTAAGTCCTATTTTCCATGATCAAATACAACCTGAAATTTGCTCAATCCAAAAACACATATTCTAACTAAAGAATCCCAAATTACATCACGCTTATTCTCTGAGCCTTACAAACGGAATATCCAATCCACTAGAGAAAAGATGAAGGAGCAACGAGATAGAAAACGATAAGGAATCTCAAGGAGAACACGGTAATAAATAAGGCATGAGATTACAAGAGAGGAGCGCTGAAAATAACGAGGTCAAGGAAGAGACAAAGCAGATAGTAGAGTTATGAAGATATCTGTGTAAGAAAGAAGATACGAGCATGCGATTTCTTAAAGATTAATCTTGACAAAAACATTCAAGAATGGAAATGAAAAAGGGACAATGGCACGAGTAAAGGTTTAAGGTTTAATCCACAAAATTTCTCGTTTCAAACCTAGGCTGATAGCAAGGCAAATCATCCCGATAACAAAGGTCTCTTACAAGGGACCCTTGTACGACAAATTATCAAAGTAAGGTACAACTGGATTTAACAAATCGATTACAACCCAATTCATCCATCCTTTTATATAACACGTATTCCCAATTGCGGAATTGCAACTCAAGCATAATAACATTCTCTCAACTCCAAAATTTGACACATTCTCAAAGGTTTCAAAACAGAAGGACTAACAAATACTCCCTTATACTCGGTCATTTTCAACTCATATAGCCCACGAGTTCATTATTAACAAAGTACAACCTCAAGTCAAACATCATCATTAACGTCCCAAGGTATTTCCATCATAGCTCACATCATCGAATCTCGCTCATATCTATAATCCTCAAGTAATATGGTTCAACTTACAACGAAACCTTACTACTCCAAACGAGTCTTCGATACCATAAGATAAGATCAAATCTTTAAATCCAAGAACTATAGGGCCAAAT
>JAIUZE010067406.1:0-22794 GCA_022085475.1 Heliosperma pusillum
TAAGCTTACAATTCTTTAACGGGAATTTGTTGTGAGTTATGTGTCTTTCTTATTAGCGTAGATAGTTATAGAGTATTTAGCGATACCTCACTGAGTTTATAAGCAAGTGTTGATTATAGAGTGGGTTGGTAATTTTTGTAATCCGTAGAAAGGTACTAAAAATTATTCATCGAGAATAGTGGACGTAGGTTTCAACGTGTGAAACTGAACCACTTCAAAAATCGTGTGCCTCTCTCTTATCTCTTTACTTTTCGTTATTTCGTTATTCGCGCTTACTTTGATTAATTAATTAGTTGATTTTAATTCATAAGATCAAATAATTAATTACATATCATTTAATTCGAAAAAGTGGGGCTAGTTTTAATACTCAATTCACCCCCCCCCCCTCTTTCGTATTCGATCAATAGACTCTACAAATATACATGCATAACTCAGAACGTAATTTTTTTATACAATTGTATATAAAATAAGGATAGTTTCCCCTTAAAATTATCTCTAAGAAAGATGATTCTTTAACATTAATTTTTTTGAATGTGCATAGGGAAGTTCAACGTTTTTATGGAGAATTGTAATAACAAGTCATGATTCAAATTTATGGAGAATTGTAACAAGTCATAATTCAATTTTTTGGAGAATTGTAACAAGTAGACCTGTCAAACGGGTCGGGCGGGTCAGGTCCTGGGTCGGGTCAGAATACGGGTCAGGTCAGGTCAACTACGGGTCGGGTCATGCGGCTCTCGGGTCGGGTTAGGGTCAGAATACGGGTCAAAAAAAAAGTGTAGGACAACTTTTATTTTATCATTTTTTAGCCGCAAAATCATACTTTTTAAAATTAAATAATATTTAATATTAATAATATATTTATATACGTTACTAATCGCACTTATATATAGAAATTTATAAATTAAAATTATTTTATTATTTAATCCTATAAAATTTATATAAAATTAATATTTAAATTTTTTTTTTTTGAGTAAATTAACTATTTTTAATTTATTATTTCAAATATAATATTAAAATATTAATATTATAATAATATTCTTCATTTATCTTTGACCCATTGGGTCGAACGGGTTCGGTCGGGTTCAACCCTAAAAATAACGGGTCATTTCGGGTTCGGGTCACGGGTCAAGATATACGGATCCTTGACCCTAAAATACTCTAGTAACAAGTCATGATTCAATTTTATGGAGAATTGTAACGTTCATGAACTTTATTCAATTTAATCGAAAATGATATCAGTCATTATTTTTTTTTTAATAATTTACATTTTCATGGAGAAATTTTCTTTTTAAATTCTGATTTTTAATTCCGTTTTTTTAATTTTTATATGATAATAAAAAAAAGGTACCAAATTAAGGAAAATAACTTTCATTAAATTAAAATAACATGATACAAAATAAAGAAATACAACATTTAAAAGGAAGAGCCTTAATGACTACAACCAACACAGGAATCAAATCTAAGTTTCTTAGAAGTGATCCTTGTTTGATGAGTCATAATTCTGTCCAACCTCTTCCTTGACATTTTAGGCGGGGGGATAGATGTCCGGTGTATTCATCATCGGTGATTTTCCATTAGGTTTAGGTGGGGTAGCTACCACCTCAATCACCTCCACCTCTTCATCTTCCTCTTCCTCTACCCTAACAATGGTGGAATAAACTTTGGGGGTAGCTAACATCTCTACCCCCATCGTCGATTCTTTTCCAGTACAATTTATCGAGCTCGAATTTGCCCTAGTTGAGCATGTTAAATTTCTCCTCGTATATATCGACAAGGAAAGAATTACCATTATAACCGGGTCGAACCCGACTTAAAGCATTTTGGACGGTTTTAGGACCGACCTCCTTGATTATTTCTCTCATGAACAACCTTGTTTCAACTATGTCCCTAACATGTGCTTTTCTCTCTTCCGATATATATTTTAACTACTAGAGTTGAGTTGAGTTGGGGGTACTTTGATTTACCTAGTAAAATAGTAGGGAAGAATAGTAAGGAAGATGTATTTTGAATGATATAAAATTTGGAGGGAATGACTTAATTTATAATACTCTAGTTCCCTCCAAAAGTTAATAATCAGTTCAATGTTTCCCGCCAAATCATAGTTACGTGACTAAACCCTAACGACCCTTCACATTCATGGATTAAAAAATATTCACTTTTTCCTTACAAAGTCATAGAAAAAAAAAACTAAGTCCTATTATTGTTATAACTATTAATCAAGGGAAAAAATATTTTTAAAATAATTACTAAAATATAACACTAAATCTCAGCAACTATCAAATCAATTTTTTTTAAACTATTATTGTTTTAGCTAAGTCCCATTATTGTTTTAACTATTTAATAAATTCATTATTTTTTTTGGCGCCAAATTTTACCGCCTAAATCTCAAGGTATTAGTATTAATTATTAGTAAAAAAAAATGAAAGATAATAGTCACAATAAAATATTAAGTACCCAAAAAATTAAGTATAATAAAATTAGATTGAATAATAAGCTAAAAGAAAATAGTATCAAAAAATCAAAGTCTAAAAAATTATCATAAAAAAATTATCAAGATAAAAAGTTATCAAAAAAATAAGATTCAATAAATAACTAAAAATAATAATTGAAATTTGAAAATGTAAACAATAAAATATACGTATGAAATACGTATCGTATAGAAATATACGAAATACAATACAAATATGAATATTATACAGCCTCAGGTACAAATATACAAAACCGTATAAAAATACGGTATATATAAAGTACAGCTAATAAGTAAAAATATTAAAGGTATTAATAATAAATATGTTGTGAAAACTTATTGTGGATGCCCATAATAAGTCACATGTATTAAGGATACCTTTAAATGCCTTTGAATGGAGGATGTATCTAGACTAATCCTTTTATTTTCCCATGACATAACCTCTACTCATATTTGTGTATATATACTCCATTGTATTAATGAGAAAGACACACATCTCTATCACATTCTCTACATATTATAACACGTTATCAGCACGACCCTCTAACCGAAGTCACGGGTTAATTGATGCACCAATGGTTGGATTTATTTCTAAAGGATCAATGATTGGTTTTCTAATCTCCGGTTCTAAATTTTATTACATTTGCCATATTTATTCGTAAGTAAATCTAACTATTTTTGTTATTGAGTTTTATCATCTTGGCGTAATGTTCTATCTTAATATGCATTATTTTTCCCGATTTTTAGTCATCTTTATTCAGTAATAGCATAATGTTCACATTTAACTTTAACACTATAGTTTCACTTAATTATGATTTGATAAATACATGATCGTTATCACATGTTTCATAGTTGTTAATTTTAAGAGTATTATTGTTGAAAATCTTGCGTAATTTTGTGCATTATATTATCATATTCATCACGACAATCATAATATCACTTTAATTAATAAGTGTTGGTAAATAATAATGCCACATGATTTTGTATATTTACATTCATAAATTCACATGAAATTTTGACAAATTTTGTAACCATTTTGATAATGATATTATTTAGTTGTCATGAATATTTATCATGGTGTGCACACACAATACATTTAATTGTTGATACGTCGATGTAACTAACTAAATTAACATTCTTTGATCTTTGATAATTGTTTGTATAATGCGGCATATATCTATGACATGATACTCCTAAGTTAAATTAAATATTATTGATACCATTTGTTAATCTGCAATGTTTATAATTGCGAGAAATTAGAGTCATTTGTATACACATAATGATAATGATAATAGTGATATAAAAACTATTCAAGTTTGAATTTTACAATAGTTTCAGTTACAACATGTTATTCTCCTAAAAGATTTATTTGGAACATTTATTTCAATCTCTCAAAAGGTATTACCTCCCAAGTATAGTCTTTATGAAATGTTTTTAAATTTTTATATGTATTTAAAACATCATTGAGGTACCTATGATAAACTAATAGACACGAATATTTTACATGAGTGATAATAGAAACTGTAATTTAATGATGTTATGAGAAGTTATAACAATTAGTGGTATATATTAATAAATTATCGTACGTTCATATCTTTGTATATAATAACAAATGTTTTAACTCAAGTTTTATGATGAACAAATTGTAATATTGAGTACTTAAGTGAGACTTATATGATGATGTTAAAACAAGATTTTTAAACGTTATGTACGTACAAGCATTTCGATATGCGTTTTGAGAATATTTAGATAAAGAATTAAAGATTTAAGCGACTGACACTACTACCTTTATTTTATAAAAAAGTGAAACCTACGAATTAAATTAACAACTGAACTTTTATTAAGAGTTATGGAATAATTTTTCCGATGATGTTAAATAACATGATTTTGAGAAATTTACTTTCATGATTTAGCGATGATATTCAATGTATGCCTTGTATTATATGCATCATGTGAAACTTTGTTATATTACTATTTCGATAAAATATATACTTGTTGTATACGTGCAAAGACCATCATAAAAATAAAAATTGATTTGATTATATTGAATGAAATGTTAAAAATTATAGTATCGAATATGATGGTGACGATAATAGTTTGGCTTGAAAAGAATATTTATGTGGTTATTTTACTATGTGGAATTGGAGATCGTATAAAGATACATATTCAAATTATGTGTATTAGTATTTGGATATTGACAATGGAAATAATACAATAGTTGAATATGGTGTAGCTCTATGAAATCACACAACAAGTAAACATATGAATCTAATATATATTTAGTGATTTGATTATTGTGTGAGTATATATTTTGTACATTTGATATCTGAATTGTTTCCATGTACATGATTTTATAAGATTATCTCATATGTTTGATTCTAAAACCAACATGTATATGAGACAAATATCCCAATATTATGCATCTTCAACCAAATTTTATGATATGTCCTTTGATATTACATTGAGATATTAAAATACATACATTTGCAACATATCTGAAAATTGTGATTTATTATGGACCATGGTTGTGAAATTATGTATTTTATTAAAATGTTATTCGAATGATATTATAATACGTTGATGAAGTAGTGGCACATTCAACATATATTATCCCTCGGGTGTAAAATATCGGTGTCGATGGAAACACATTTTGAAATAACGAAAATTTGAGAAAGAGCGTGAAATATCGAATGGCATCCAAAATCACAAAAAGATAATAGAAAAATCATAAATCTCGTCTAATTGGTTATACATCATATCCTGAAACGAATTGAAAATAGATCATTATATGATGAAAATAAAATGGATATATAATACGACGCTAATAGTGGGTCGTGAATATTGTTGAGATTGACGTGTTTATTTTAAATAAATAAATAGAACTTTCATTCCCACCGGAAGTGGGATGGTAAAGAATTAAAGGTATTGACAATTCTTAATATGTGAAAATACGAGCAATACATACACATGTATATAATGGAGTAAAAAAAAAGTCGATCAATGGTTTGACATTGCAACCAATTTGAAAAATGCTCAATATCCATCTCACCTAAAGGGAAGATCTGACTTCTAAATTTATTTGATCACCTAAATGAGTTGTTAGCACAAATTTATGATATTTTATAGTGCATTAGAAAGATTTGATAGGAACTTTAGAAGTCAACAATATATATGGAGACAATTCGGCTTGTTCGTATCAGTTATATATATACTATAACATGAATACTCATAATATAAATATTGAATAGTCTTGTTTATATATAAGACATCAATTTATGTCTAACGTCACATCATTTATCTGGCCAGATGAAAATAAATTCATTTAAGTTTATTTACATATAGCTAACAAGAAGATTAGCATGAATAGAATATTCAACTAATAATGTGGCATGTGATAACTAAAATTATGGATACATAGCCAAATGCATATGAATATGTCTCCCTGAATTATATGCAAATAGAAAGTTGATATCAAATTATTAAAAATGTGACAATTGAGGTCATCCGGGTTCTCATTATACCTGTTTTGATAAACCAGAAGTTTACCTTAGAAATAAGACAATAAAGTGCTGAAAACCCTTTTTTTTTAATTGAGCGAATAACAAGACACGCAAATAAGATTGAGTATTAGTTTTAGAAATCTTACTGATAAAGTCTTCCATTATTGATATTGTAGAAGTGGATAAAAGTCCACATAAAAAAATAAATTTCAGTGACTGGAAGTCCACGTGTGCACTCTTATGAAGCACAATTTATTTTCAAATGGATTAAGCGATCTCTTTGGGTAATATTATTTCAGCACATAGAAAACCAACTGCGTAATATTGAACTCCCCGTGTTATGTTCTCATGAAGAGAACCATTGTTTAAAGTTATAAAAGATGATATTAGATGTATTCTAAGGTGGATATGAAAATTAATTCCCCTTAAATCTATCTTGAATGGATAGTTTTTACCACCTTATGAGGGGGAGTGATAGGGAAAAGTTGCTAAAAACATACAAGTAGTGTAGATCCCCAGTTTAACCTGAAGTTCAATATTTATTATATATGAAATACCTCAAATAGAGGTTCCGAAAATAAGAACAGTGATTTATAGATATTCATTTGATTATGATGATGTATTATTATGATAAATACTTACCAGCTTGATCACCCTATCTTTTTGTGATACATTTTAAACATTGAAATCTATGATTTGACTATAGATAGATTTGACCCAATTTGTGGTTTAGTGAGTCATAGCTTGGTCAAGAGAGTATATATATGTTATGAACATTAAGATTCTTGCCAAGTTGTATGATAACCATACACATGAAGTGTATTGTGAAAGTCATACTCGGTTCACATATTTTATAAGTAAAATGAGAAAAAATGGCAAGCATGTGCAGTTGGTACTCATGAAAAGTAATGAAACTTGAATGTCCCTAAGTGACAAAGATATCTGAATGATAATAGATGGCCTATACGAAAAATAATGGTACCGCATATACTTGGATTCAGATATCATTGAACAATACCGATAATATCAAGAAACAAATAAACTATATTAATATATTTTTGGAACCGATACATTTTCCGCGCGAAATTGTATGGACTATATAATGGGGATCTGGTATATGAAAATTAAAGTCCATTGCAATTGTCGACAAAATTAATGATAAAAATGAGCTCATAAACCTGAAATCGATCATAGACCTGAAGTCTATCTTAGACCTGAAGTCCATTCATGTCATGAACATGAATATTGAAAAGAACACTGTACAGTTTATATTATCGAGTCATCATTATTTGCATATAGAAAGTAAATTAATCATTTGCATATTATATTCATATTAATTACATCATTGCATTATTATATAACAAGTAATTTAGAACGTAGGTATACATCATATGCATGCACATGGTTGATGTTTTTCCTATAAGGTAAAATGAATTAGTGGAGATATTATACTCACATAATAGAGAACTCTTGAAGGAGCATATTATAAATTATATCAAATTAATAGTGCAGTTAATTGAGTTTGTGAATGACTTATCGATAATTAAATTTACGAACTTATACGCTGTTATTGCGGATATTGAACATCAATGCTCTTGAAGAGCTTATGTAAAATAAGTAAATATTATCTCAACCTGAAGTTTGAGTATCTATGAGAATTAACGTTATTTTATACTTTATGCTAAATATGTAGTAAGATGATTTAGCAAGAAGATAAATTATTTTTCATATAATTTTTGTTAATAAACGAATTGATTTTCCGAAAGAGAATAAATTCGGGAATGATAGCTACACTCTTTTTTCCTTCGTCTAGGTTTTTATCCCAATGGGTTTTCCTAGCAAGGTTTTTAATGAGGTAGCATTTTGGAATGTTAATACGCTAAAGTTATGATCATCATTACTGTTAAAATGACAATTATTCTAGACATATAATATTATGTCATTATTTGAGAAGAATTTATATTACAAGTGTGACTATAATATTTGAGATGAAGGCTCGAAAGTCATCATGAATGTCTATATCCAAATTGCGATTTTTGAAGAAATAATATATTGGAATTATCAAGAATTTCTATTGATTGAAAAATATCAAGTTTATCAACTACGATGGTTCCATTTCAACAATCGGGAAGTTACATCAGAGTTCGGATTTCAAGATATATCAAGTTATATAATCATCAGGGGGAGTAACACGTCTTGTACTCTTTTTCCTTATCCATGGTTTTGTCCCACTGGGTTTTTCATGGAAAAGTTTTAACGAGGCAACTTGTTATGTGTGTTAGGATATCAGTGTACTAGGAAGGTTTTCATCGAAGCATCTTCTTCAGGAATGGACATCCAAGGGGGGAGTGTTGTGAAAACTTATTGTGGATGCCCATAAGTCACATGTATTAAGGATACCTTTAAATGCCTTTGAATGGAGGATGTATCTAGACTAATCCTTTTATTTTCCCATGACATAACCTCTACTCATATTTGTGTATATATATACTCCATTGTATTAATGAGAAAGACACACATCTCTATCACGTACATTCTCTACATATTATAACCAAATAGAATTTAATAAAATAATAAACCTACTGTTATGAAACGTATCATGTGGATGTCCATTGGGCTTTATGGTCCATTATGTAATTAGGTTTCTAACCTAAAATGCATTATATATACCCCTTGAATGAGATGAATAAACTAACCCTATCGAATCTCCATTCTCTCCCTCAACCTATTTTCCCTTATTATCTCTCTACCTTTTGTATATAGTTTATTACATTTCTTATTCTATAACACGTTATCAGTACGAAATCTAGCCAATCGAGCCTTAAATCGGCCGGTATGATGCATTAACACTTTCTTATTGAGTTATTACGAGTGGTATGAATTGCTTTGTTCTTTCACATGATCTTATGTATCAATGTTTTTGATTTGACTTGATAATCTTGATTTCTCCCGCATCAATATTAAAGAATAAAATACTTATAATCTTGATTTTCTCCTGCATCAATATCTAGTCTATTTGCTAACTCAGTGTGTATCGCTTTCGTTTGATTTGACTCATGAGTTACTTTGATATTTATTGCTAGTGATTTTAGTTTCTACTTTCTACCCATTTATAAGATTTGTGTGCAATTAAACTATTTTGAGTTTGCCATTAATATATGGTATACCCAAATCTTGATACGAGAAAATTGCAGCGGTTCTAATTGGTGACACTGGTAATTTGACAGCCTCTTTTTAAGTTGAATGGGATAATCTTGTTAAGTCATATGTTCTAAACTTATAATCGATCATTGAATTAACATGGTTATATTGTCCTCTTTTATTTTGCTTGTTCCATTGTCTTGATCTATCAATATATATATGATGGGTTTCTTTAATGTGAGACGAACTCTAATTTATTTAATGTGAGATGGTATTCTATCTATTTTATGTGAAATGGTCTCCTATCTATCCTAAGTGAGACGGTTTCTTATCTATTTAATTCGAGACGGTCTCACATCTATTTAATTGAGACGAGCTCTTATCTAATTATGTGAGATGATCTCATATCTAATTAACACGAGACTATATTTAATTTATTTAGTACGATCCTGTCATTATAATTTAAGACAGTCTTTTGTCATCATAATATAAGATGATATTCTATCACATTAATTGAGACGATATCCTATATATTTAATTGAGACGAGCACCTAACTACTAATGTGAGATGGTCTCATGTCGTCATAACTTAAGACGACCCTCTATTAATTTAATAAAAGTCGATCTCGTATCCTCGTATTACGAGCTAGTCTTCGATATTTGAATGAGAGACTAGCTTATTGACGGGGTAATCTTACCCATCTATTTATTTATTCTCCGTTACCTCAATGAAAAGTCAAATTCTCCAATTTCTTTAGTCTTAAATTTATTCGGCATATGGAGTAATGATTAACACATTTAAATCGCAATGGTTACTCAAAAGGAATAATATCGTCCTATATCTCAAAGCGGTTTTTAATATATGATCAATCTTGCCAATCTACGTGAGGCACTAAATGTGTCCTATCTATACGGCTATATCAAATCATATATTTGATCATATGGAAACAAATTATTTTACGCACGTATGATATAATAGCTAATTATAAGTTAGCATCCAACTTTAAGTTTGCCGAGAAAGTGCACAATTGCACATATTAAGGCATATCAACTCCAAATATATGGAGTATTGTAATGCATTGCGAACTACTATCAAAGTTGACATGAGATGTTAAGACATATATGATCAACATGGGCTTACAAGTATGAGCAAAATGATATTGATGTAAAATTTAGGTCGTACGGGTTCTTTCTATACCGATTTCATCATAAAGCTTTAATTTTACATACACAAACAGTAATGTGCTCAGACTTTTTCAAGTATTGCATATACATTTTATTACACGCAATACCTATACTAAAATTAGGTATGATTGACATTTGAAGATCTAAACAATAAAATTGTACACTACTCGAGGTTGGACAAAAACCTTATAAATTCAATTGTACAAATTGATATTGTTTTTTTTTAAGTGGCTTGAAGACCACATACTCAAATTTGAGTAATTTGTGCAATTGCAATTCACAATTTGATTATTATTATGTGAACAAGTTGATCTTCTTAAATTGGGCATTTTGATTTAGCACATTACTAGTCAATTACATCATACACTACTCCCCAAGTACCTTATAAATCTTACAATTATATCCACTAATTAAATCCATTTATATGTGATATAGGAAATCACATTCGAAGGTGGTCGTTTTTAAATGATTGCAATCTATCTTGTATATAATTTTTACCACCTTAGGGGGAGGAAGTACGTGTGAAGTTGGTAAAACAAGTAAAGTTTTATCATATTGAATTACACATACTGTGTGATATATGAAGAATGTCGATTCTAGACACTTCTAGTACGATCATGAAAGTATATCCATATGAAACAGATATACGTTTGCGCGCAATGTTCAATGAACAATTGAATAAGGACTTTATAAGTCCATTCGACCGTCGACATATTTATAAAGAGCTCATTAACCTGAAATTCATCCAAATCATGGATATGAAAAAGAACACTGTACAGTTTTCATTATCGAGTCATCATGTGCATATTTAGATTAAGATAAGCATTTTCATATTAGTTTCCTATTACATCATTGCGTTATTTCACATCATATAGTTTAGAACTTAATCACATATCATATGCATGCACATTGTTAAGAAAATGTGCAGTATTTTCAACGCAAAAGTGACAAAGTTTACTAGAAGTGAAAATGCACGAATTACAATCTTCATATTATGAGTTTTGAAGCAATCAACCACTCCTATCAACTGAAGACATCTATAAAGTCAATCAAGTACGATGATAGCTATTTTCAAGATCGAGAAACTTTGCTACATCATGAGAAGCAATGGCGTTTTACAAGTGATGTAACCATCAGGGGGAGTGTCCACGCGCTGTACTCTTTTTCCTTATCTATGGTTTTGTCCCACCGGGTTTTCCATAGAAAGTTTTTAATGAGGCAGCTTATTAATTTGCGTGTAGAGGGACAATGCACTCTGCTTTTCTTACTGGTGTTTTTCCCATAGGGTTTTTTCTAGTAAGATTTTAACGAGTCTTGTTTTTCAGTAATGTACATCCAAGGGGGAGTGTTATGAGCCGTATCATGTGGATGTCCATTGGGCTTTATGGTCTATTATGTAATTAGGTTTCTAACCTAAAATGCATTATATATACCCCTTGAATGAGATGAATAAACTAACCCTATCGAATCTCCATTCTCTCCCTCAACCTATTTTCCCTTATTATCTCTCTACCTTTTGTATATGGTTTATTGCATTTCTGATTCTATAACACCTACAAAAATACAATTAAAATAATTAATAGGGTAGGTTGTTAATACCGAGAACTCAATTATTGAGAGGTAGTTAATGAAGGAATCAAGTAAATCTATATAGTATATAATAATTAAAAGGCAAAGTAACCACCTATCTTAATGTCACATCAACATTTTTCAATTATCTACACAACCTACCTCCACATCACCAAGTCATTTTATCAACAAAAAAAACAATATCCTACTATTATTAAAACTCGGGTTTTTTTTATCAAACACAACCTTTAAAAACTTTTTCTTCCAAACACCACCTTTAAAAAAATTATTTTTCAAACACAACCTTTAAAAATCATTTTATGTCCAAACACGACAATTTGGCCGGAGTTTGACCAACTTAAATGATTTCCGGTGATGAGTCAGCATTACTTAGGTTCTCACGTGTGAACCATTTATCCCTTCATTTCCCTATCTCTTCCTTTTCACTTTCACTCTTCCTTTTCACCTCACTCTTCATTTTCACCCTTTCACCTCTTTCTTTTCACTCTATTTAACTCTTATCTTTTTTCATAATCCTTATTAATTAATCAACTTAATCCATATCATTATCTTGTATGTTTATCGAAAGAAACCTGATTGGGGATTGTTGCTGATTGGGGAGTTTTGCGAATTTGGGGTTTTTGCTTAAAAGGTAAGTTAGAGTTTGCTTTTTGAATTGATTAGTTAATTATTCCTGAATGAATTTTGACCAACTTAAATGATTTTCGGTGATGAGTCAGCATTACTTAGGTTCTCACGTGTGAACCATTTACCCTTCATTTCCCTATCTCTTCCTTTTCACTTTCACTCTTCCTTTTCACCTCACTCTTCATTGTCACCCTTTCACCTCTTTCTTTTCACTCTATTTAACTCTTATCTTTTTTCATAATCCTTATTAATTAATCAACTTAATCCATATCATTATCTTGTATGTTTATCGAAAGAAACCTGATTGGGGATTGTTGCTGATTGGGGAGTTTTGCGACTTGGGGGTTTTTGCTTAAAAGGTAAGTTAGAGTTTGCTTTTTGAATTGATTAGTTAATTATTCCTAAATGAATTTTGTTTTATTATGAATTGATTAGTTAATTATTCTCTAAAGTAAGTTAGTGTTTGCGTTTTGAATTGATTAGTTAATTATTCCTAATTCAATTTTGTTTTATTATGAATTGATTAGTTAAGTATTCTTTAAAGTAGTTAGTGTTTGCTTTCTCAATTGTTTAGTATTAATTGTGAGGGGTCTTTGCTAGTACATTGTTGTTTAATTAGTATTCTTAAATCTTTTATTGTAAAATTTGATAAATTGGTGTTTTCATTGTTTATTAGATTCTTGGAAAATGAATGACAACAATAAGGCTAGACTTAGGGTGAGGTTGGATGGTATTTTATCACAGACCAGAGATTTAAGACTGGAAATGTAGGTGGGCGTGTTTGGATGGTGATGACATTTACACAACTAAGCTTGGATTATCTGAATAATGTATTAAGGGTGAAACTAAACATTGATCATAACCATTCCTTTTAATATAAAAGAGATGGACTGAGCATGTTTGCTGGGAGGCATAAAATCAGATATGAAAGAGATGTAGTTGATTTGTTGAGAACAAAGGATAGTAAAGGAGTTGTTAACTTGTATGTGGTCAAAGACATGACCCCAGGAGAGGTGGGGGAGTTTTATGATAATTTACACCAAAGTACAAACCCAACTACCCCTAGAAGAACAAAGTCGGCTGTTAAAAGCATTGCAAAACCGCAAATTATAACATAACCAAAGCCTTTACAAGTTATTCAACCTCATCCTTCCCATTCCACACAACTTCTTCTTTCATAGTCCACACAACCTCAACAAAAGAACCCTAAAATAGTCAATCCTTCAACAGCCACCATTGTTGCTAAATCAACTCCTAAAAAAGCTTCTAAAACAGTCTCTCATTCCACAGCCACCACTAAAGTAGTTGCTAAATCAACCTCTCCTAAAACAACTCCCAAAAATGCTTCTGAAACAGCCACTTCTTCAACTACCACCACTAAAGTATTTGCCAAATCAAACTCTCCTAATTCAACTCCCAAAACTGCTTCTAAAAGAGCCACTCCTAAATCAGTTTCTACCAAAATCTCTAAAAAAAACACTTTCTAAAACAGCTCCTCAAGCTGATGAATCTTCTGATTGTGATTATGAACCTAGTGAGCTCAGTGATGATGAATTTGATGGTTTAGAAGATGAAATAGGTGAAGATGAGTTATTTACTGAAATTGATGAACCTAATATACTAGAGAATGTGGAAGATGGTTTATATGGTTTGTTTAATGATTTACCTGCTGAACAATGGCAAACAAATGAGGACAATGAAGAGGGGGAAGAAGATGTGGTGTTATCAGATGAGGAAGAATTAGATAGTGAGGCAGATTCTGATGTTGAGCACAAAAAGTATCCAACTTTTAATCCAGTAACTGGATTTAGGGGATCTGTTAACTTGACTAAAGGGCTGAAATTTCCAAACTATAAGGTTTTTAAGAAAGCTCTGAGATTTCATTGCATTGAAGAGGGTTATGACTATTACTATTTGCATAATTGTGTGAAGAGAGTCAGTATTTATTGCAGACAAAGGTGTGATTGTGTGTAGGATAAGAAGAGGGGTAAGCTTGGGAAGTGTATTTGTGGTAGTAAAAACAAATGTGGGTTTAGAGTTCATGGAAGGTTATTAGAGATCCAGAACACCTTCCAAATAAAGAGCCTCAAATTAAAACATAAGGACAATTGCACATTGGCTGACAGAAACACAAAGGTTACTTCAGAGTATCTTGCTGAGAAATATTTGGATGAGTTTAGGTTTGATCCAGATTACAAGATCAGTGCCTTAATGGGAAAGGTTATGAAAGATTGTGGTGTTGAGGTAGGGTATCATAAGGCTTATTTAGCAAAGAAAAAAGCCTAAGAGATGATTTATGGAATGGATGCAGAGCAATACAAGAGGGTTTGGGACTTTGCTGAGACTGTGAAGAAACACAACCCTGGTAGTTCAATGTTCATTTCACTTAGTTCAATTGAGAGACCCCCACCATGTTTTCAAAGGATGTATATGTGCCTACATGCATGCAAAGTAGGGTTTGTGAGTGGTTGTAGGCCAATTTTAGGCCTAGATGGGTGTCACTTGAATGGGCTATATCCAGGGATTCTCTTGACAGCTGTTGGGAAGGACAGTAACTGCAACATATTCCCCTTAGCATGGGCATTAGTTGAGGTGGAAAATAAGGAGACATGGACATGGTTTCTTCAACTGCTTGTACAAGACATTGAGTCTGTTAGTTGCTCATGAAGGCTCATACATCAAGAATAAGAATGAACTTGCTTTTATTTCAGACAGGCAAAAGGTCAGTGAGTGCTTGATGAACTGCTTGTTTAGATTTTGTTTTATTTCTTTCTGCCTAGAACCTGCAGAATTTGATGTTATTTCTGACTAAGCATTTGGATACAATGGGTTCTATAATTTCCAAACTATAATTTGTAGTTATTTCTGTCTAAGCATTTGGATACAATTTCTGTCTAAAAATTCTTGTTCTGCTATGTGCATGGATTGATGGAGGCCTTCAACATTGTGACCCTTAATGTTGAGTTGAGGTTTTGTGCTAGGCACATTTGGGCAAATTTCAGCAAAACATACAATGGGTTGGAGTACAAACAGATGTTTTGGAAGGCTGTGTTGGAGTAAATGTCCTCAACAATAGTGCGATCACATAATTAAATCTCAATAATAAGAATACAAAGGGATGATGAATATTATAGTCAACTGGTCAACATAAATCGGTAACGATTGGCTCAATTGAGTTTGACGTTGCTGTCGTATGACGGTGGTGATTAGTTGATCCCTTGAGGTCACAGCTAAAGGACAATCCCCAAATCATGTACATTAATTAATTGTATAGTGATACAGATTAATTAATCCCTTAATTTGAACAGTTTTAAAGTGAGAATTATATCTTATTGTAATATGATTAAATAAGATTCATTTTTGGTAATTTAGTTGTTATATTACTAAGAATGCATTATGTTTATGAAATATTTGAGATAAGTTAATTTGGTTAATTATAATTACAAATTGTTGTAGATTATTTTATCCAAATATGAGAGGACCCATTTTATTTACATGTAGTTAAGTCTAATTTATTTGTTATGAAATTGCATTTAAATTGGTTAAATGCACATTTATAAGCAAAATTACATGTTACATGTCACATGTCACACTTGTGACAAATGACAAATTGCAAAAATAAAATGGACACCCATTTTATATGGGTGCACCGGTTTTATGGTGATAATGGGTAGGTTTTTAGTTTGTAATTTTATTCTAATTGAGAATTAGAACAAATGATTACTACAATGACTCATACACTCAACCTAACATTGTTAAGAACAATGTGAAAATGACAACACCCCACCCATGTGGGTGTGTGTGTGACCGGCTATAGCAAGCCATTATAGGGCTTGTTTTTCTCTTATATATTCCATACACTATCTCACAAAATCATTCATGCAAAAATCTCTACTTCTCTCTAACTTCTCACTAAAGCTTAAGAAGTTCTATTTCTAGTGTTCATATTTTCTAGTAACATTACTAGTGTAGTAATAAGAGGTTATTAGATTATTTTTAAGGGAGACTACCATAATATACTAGTGTAGTATCTTTTAGTAGTGATTAAGGGTAGTCTTGGGTGCATCTAATTGGAGTGTTCTAACACTTAGAACTTGGAAGTTCATCCCTAACATTATAAGCTCAAGAACAAAGTAGGAAGGAGTCCTATTTTGTGCCCATATTTGTCATAAGATCAATGTAAGGAAAAGTTCTTCTTATCTTTGTCTTATTTTGTTATGCATGCATAAGATTTATTTAGTTTATGAGTAAACTAAATGTATAATGATATTAGAAGTGTCTAATATTGAGTTCAAGAAACTTACAAGTGGTATCAGAGCCAAGGTTGTTGCATGCATAATCGATTTATAGTTTTTTCGAGTTATGGTAACTTAATGAAAACTAGTAATTTGTGTTTTATAAGATAAAATCACAAAGTTATTTGCATGTCAATATATTCTGGTCCTAATATGATTTTAGGTCATTTTGATGATTTATGGAAATTTATAGTGCTCAAATATGATTTATAGTATTTTTATTACATTTTAATGAGTAAAATGATGTTTAAAATGCTAAAAATAGTTAGACTTACCTTCTGACCTTGAAATTTTTACACAATATCACACATGCATTTTACTTACTGTATGTAAAATTTCGTGTGAAGTGGACATATTTCGTGTGATTTATGATTTTTATATGATAAAATGAAATAAATAAAGGTCAAATGGTTAAAAATACTTCCGCTTTGAATCTGACTATGAAAGTTTAGTATGTTGTCACATGCATGTTTTCCTGTCAGACTGGAAAAATTCAGACTGATATGATTTGTCTTGCATGATTTATGGATTTTTAATGTAAAAATGGCATAAATAGTGACTAATTTAACAAATATACTTACGATTTGAATCTGATGATGAAATTATAGTATGTTGTCACATGCATGTTTTACTGTCAGACTGGAAAAATTCAGACTGATATGATTTGTCTTGCATGATTTATGGATTTTTAATGTAAAAATGGCATAAATAGTGACTAATTTAAAAAATATACTTCCGATTTGAATCTAATGATGAAATTTTAGTATGTTGTCACATGCATGTTTTCCTGTCATAGTGAAAACTTTCAGACTAGTGTGACTTGTCTAGCATGATTTATGAATTTTTAATGTAAAAATGGCATAAATAGTGATTATTTTAGCAAATATAGCTAAAATAATTTTCATGTCAAGAGAAAATTTTTCCTGGTTGCATAAATTTCATAAATTTCAGATATAAAGTTTAAAATTTAATATGATTAATTTTTGCATGCTTTATGTATTTTATTTGATAAAACCGATAAAGCGCAACCATTTTTCTCTAAACCGATTCGAAATTTTTAAACCATGATTTTTGACATTATGAGTGTCATGGAAATGTTCCAGAATGTACAAAAATTTAAAATTCGAATTTTGAAATTATTGTAATTTAATTTGGATTTATTTGATTAAAATATGATTTTAAAGTCTAATTATGAGCAATTATATAACAACAAGTTGAATTATTGTCAAAATTGAGTGATGACTAATTTTGAGGCCTAAATGAGTTGGGATAATTAACTTGGACTTAAATATGATTTAAGTATTGTTTGGTGATTTTAAAGTGTTATTATCACGCATTTCCGTAAAACCGGGTTATATTCGATATAAACCGTTAATTAGTGCGATTTGGCATTTAACATGAGCATGTTTTATACATATTATAATGCTGCATTTTTATTTATGAATGTCATATTTTCAATTTATGAATGTCATATTTTCAATTTATGAATGTCATATTTTGGTTTATGTAATTTGGAATTATGTAATTTTTCCTTGTATGGCCTTAGTTTTAATCGATATTGCCCGAAATATAAGGGAATATTGATTCGGTTGTAATTTAATGTGATCTCGAATCACTTTTATTGTATTATTTTATTTTACAAATGTATAATAGGAAATTATTGTAATTTTATTATATATTTTGTAACTAATTGTAAAACCGGAGTTTCCCAACGACGGTGCCATTCGGAAAGGAGTTCCGAGAGAGAGACGGTGACCTTGGGAGGCGTGCTTATGAAGTTCAAGGGACCAAAGGAGTTGGTTTCCGAATTTGTAATAGATTATATGATTTTCTATTCTAGGAAAGGCCATACTAGGAGTTTTATTTTTATGCTTGCATTTTATTTAATATGTTTGCATTCATTGCCAAATCGCCATAACATGACATGCATATTTATCGAGTATTCGACCGTGTCAATTAAAATTATCGTTAATTCATCGATTTAGTTCACTTAAACGAGATAGATAATAAATTGACATGACCTCTCATAATAAATAATTGAGATCAAGCCTTACCAAATGTTAGAACCCATGAATCCCAATTTCGCAAGGAAGTAGGCTCGGCTCACCGGGGTGCTAAACTTGTTACGTTGGGTAAGTGGGGTAATAAAGGTTATTATTTCGAAATTTGGATTGAGCTCAACGGAAGTATTCGCGACCGTAGCCGCATGTGTTACGGGCTTAAGATAAATATTAAAGTAATATTATCGACCAAGAATTCTAATGTAGAATCGATTAAAGAGTTAATCCACCGAATTATGTTAATAAGGGATGAATCGGCTTACCGTGCCCAAGTTGATATGAAATTGGATCTCGGAATCATTTATAATAGTTGGGTAGAGGTCACTATTTAAATGTTAAAACTTGTTTAAAATGTTTACAAGTATTTAAAATGATAAATATTGACATTTCCTTTATGTCTTTAAAATTTGTAGTCATAATTGTTTATTCGCAATGGCAAATGCTAATTCATCCACCACCACCTATGCTCCAATTCTCATGAATGTCTCATAACTTCGATCCTTCATGGATTGATGCAAGTTAGAAAAGAATGGCGCTAATTTTACCAATTGGGATATGCAACTCCGTTTGGCCGCGACGGGTGACGACAGGTTTCGTTACCTTGCCAAGGCCTATCCCACCGCACCTAATGAAAAGTCAACCGCCACGCAAGGCGAGCCTATGAGGCTAGCCACAAAGAGTCCGCCGCAATCAAAAACGTTTTGATCTTCTCGTTGGAGGCCGATCTTCAAGGGAGTGCCATAAGATGAGCACAGCCTGTGAGATCTATGCCAAGCTTGTGACCATGTTTTTCACAAAGCTCCTAGGATCTTGTAAGACGGCTTCCACATTATTCAACATGAACCTAAAAGAGGGCCAAAAGGTTAGCCCTCATGTACTCAAATTGATTGAGCATGTCGAGACTCTTAAATTGCAAGGGGTGACCATTCCCGAACAACTCGTTATTGACCGAGTCTAACATTCCTTGGGGAAAATCAAAGCATATATGAAGTTTAGGGTAAACTACAATATGCATAACATGAAAAACCTCTCTTCATGAATTGCACAAGATGCTCGTGCAAGCCGAGAGAGACATGGGCTAAATGTTAGCACTTCCAAGGATGTGCTCCATAGTAATATAAGGAGCAAGGGGAAGTTCAAGTAAAATGGTAGTAAGGGGAAGAAGCCCTCCACCTTCAAGGGAAAGGGGTAAAGCTATTAAGAATAGCTCTCCCATGCCAAAGAAGGGTGCCTCCAATAAGGAAAAATGCCATTATTGTAATGACATAGGGCATTGAAAGAGGAATTGCTATAAGTATCTTGGAGATCTTAAAACTGGAAAGGTTGTTCCAGTAGGTAAAAATTTATCCCTATCGTTTATGTTATGATCTCAACTTTGGTATATAGATACGAGTTGTGACTTTTACCCTATTTAATTGTAATTAGGGCATCCTAGCAAGGATAAAGGCAAGGACAAGAAAGCCTAAGAAGGCTCTTCAAGGGAAGCTAAGGTAGCCACCCATGATTGAAGACCTATGGAAGTTTGGTCTCATTTTGAATTGTCAAAATTTTGGGATGTATTTTGAGACATTGTTTTTAGAACTTTTATAATTTCCTTGTTTGACATGGAAATTTGTTCAATTCCTTTTATAGACATTGGTTGTAATTGGATTTTGTGACTTGGTTCTCAACCCAAGTCATTCGGTTTATTGAAACTTTTTAGTTCTAAAAACTTGTCATCATACTATACTTGCACAAAGAACATAAATTATATCGACTCAAATTGATCATATTAGTATTATGATGATTGGATCATTATAATAAAAGGTTAAGAATTCGATTCTCACTTTGAAAGATCAATTGATAAGTCAAAATTGAGTTATTGAACTCAAAGTAGGGAGTCTACCAAACCAATTGGTCACACCACTTGTAAAGATTGTAATTGACATGAATATGAGTTCACCTCTTTAGCTCTTATAGAACTAGTCTATGTTGACGCTAAGATTTGATGTCTTTACAAAGAAGTCTTTAGTAGATCACTTAAGGTCATGTTGTGATACTTCTACCTCACTTACAAGTATGAGTACAAAATTGTTTGTGGCTCATAAGGCTATCTTTAAATAAAATAGTTGTATTTTTCTAAAGATAGAGTGGGAGAAAATAAGCCACAACGAAAACCTAGTTAGGAACTAGTGAGAAAACCAAAAGAAAATGTTCTTGAAATAATAAGATTATGATCTATGAAGTGGAAGTACCTAGAAATTTTAAGTTTGATTTTCTAACATAAGAGACTTATGAAATCAAATCAATATATGCAAAGAAAATGTTTTATTTGGAGTTGTCCAATTGTGGTTGCATGGATAGACATGTAGATGTCTACAAAAGCTAAGTTAATGCGTAACTATGCTTAGATCCAAATCATCAGTGAAATACCTCATAATAAGTGTGTGCAAGATACACATCAAAACAACATGTCCAAATAGGGATTTGGAATAGGATGTGTACATGACACAAGCCTATTGTATGTATCTACCTAGAGGTTATGATGATCTTTTCTATTATAAGATATAAGAAGGGTTTCACTCGAATTGTCGAAAAGTCATGTATAGACATGAAAATCAGTGGGAGTTAAAGTCATGTATAGACATGAAGTTAAGTGGGAGTTTAAGTTATCATGTAAAGACATGAAGTTCAGTGGGAGAAATTGTTTTCCACGTGAATGACATTTCACTCATTAAGAGTGACATATTCATATTACCTTTTTTGAAAGGAGTGATTGGATTTTAATGTTGGATGAAAGAGGGCAACGTGTATACTGAAATCAAAATCTTTTGTGGAATAGAAGATTTTAGCTGGGCATTTAAAAGGTATCTTATGTCGATAAGATCCTTAATCTATTAAACAAGTTAAATAGGTTGTTTATGTTGATAAAAGTGGGATCACTATGAAAGGGTCATAGTCATCCACTGAACCTAAGAGTTGTTGATCACATGATATCGATCATGTGTGCCATAACATACAAAAACCTAAATGAATTGTATGCTAGGAGCATGACAAGCTCATAACAAATCAATCCAGAGAAGTGTCATTGGATAGCCTACAAGAACATCCATAGAGTTCTCGAGGAGAACTAGGGATACATTCTTGTGTTTGGTAGAGAAAATTTGACAATGTGGTAAAGGTTACACAAACCCAAATTTCCAAACTTATAAAAGGATTTATCGAAATCCTAGGCGTACTTGTGTTATACAAGAAGCGAATAACTAAAAGAATGATTGAAGAGTCAATCATTATAAATTCTACAAATAGAGACCTAGTACATTATGATGAGGATAAGGTGGTTTAAAAGGAACTAATAGTAGATCCCTTCACCTAAATACCTATCAGTTATCATGATAACAAGTGGGAGTATCTTTCAAATTAAAGAGCCCAACACTAGATAGAGATCTAGACATGTACATAGATGAATTCATGTTATTAGGAATAACGTTGGGTGGAAGGAAAAAGCAATTCACAAGGTTGGAATAAATGAATATATGGTATATTCAATACCCAAGCCTTTATTGCATTTAATAAGATCGTCATGAATTGTCATGGACGACATAAACTTTAGATTATATGATATGAAGCAATAACATTGTGTTGATTGTTCATATATGATAATCACATTTATCGTTTGAGTTTCCAAAAACTTATTTTGTGCTTTGTTATATCCAATGGATTGTAGAGACAATTTTGGACTCCATTAAAGTGGACTGATTTAACATAGCATTGGCCCCTAGTCACTTATGTGAGGTGACATCTCGAAGTGACTAGATTGTGGTGCGATTGATGGCAAGTTCAAGTGTCATAGGGTCATAAGGGATGACCAATCGATCACATAGACAGAGGGTAAGGGACAATCTGTCGGGCAGTGACCGCTTATAGAATTCTGGCAATTCTTGTAG
>JAIUZE010067407.1:0-42115 GCA_022085475.1 Heliosperma pusillum
GCCACTGTTTACAGGGTAACCTCTGAGCTAGCATACCAGCTTCCCTACCTCTTGTTATATTTTATTATCGGTTTCACATGATAGCTTTCATATGATAGGTTATATGTTAGTTAATTGTTTCATAACATGAAAAGCATATCATATAGGTTTAAGTTTTGTATTTTTCATATACATTGCTTTTATGTTATTCATGTTTCATTAAACTCGACATGTCGTGGCTGGGAGAACTCGGAGTTACTCCCCACTGACTGTGGCTTCCGTGTTTATATTTAATGCGGTCGAACAGGTGGTGAATGCATATTTGGGGTACATTGACGAGCTAGCGAGCGAAGTATTACCTTGGACCTATATTCGGTTCTTAGATTGTATATTATTATACACTCTTTCATTTCCGTATTTATACGAGAGATATGTCTCCCGTCTTGTATATTTCTTTTGTAGAATATTATTCCGTATTGTAATGACCCTTTTTATTTATGACACCCTTTGTTATGTATTTAAATTATTTTTTTCTTTCCGCAAATTTGAGGGTGTCACATTGGTAATCCAAGACTCTGGGAGTAGTTTGATGAGTTCGTCTTTTGGAATTTGTCTAGGAATATGGATACAAGATGGGCTATGTTGTGACTCTAATTGTATAAAAAGAGCATCATTTGTATCTCTTGGAAGACTAAGGTCCATTGCATGGTTTTGAACCCTATATGCCATTTGATGGTGAAGAGTTGCTGCATATGTATTTCCAACTTGTGGAGTTCCAGTTATTTGTAGTTGGATTTGAAGATTTTGGGGAATTTGTGGGTCTTCCAGTGCCATGTTAAAATTTGGAAATAGGGTGATAAATACAGTACATGCATTGAGTGTTGTTTGGATGGTTGCAATACACGCATGTTTGTATTCTTTGAACCTTGTATCAAGTAAGGCTATTCGTGCTACAACAGGTAGACCTTTCCTTCCATGGAGAGTCAGTGCTAAACGTACTGCTCCATAATGAAGATGGGTGTAACCACTTGTTTTCCATGTGTGAAGCATAGCTTCATTAAGTCGAAGAGGAATCATTTGTTCTGCTTCTGTAGCTGGAACAAAATGTTGTTCTAACTGCGAGGCTAGAACGATTTCTTTAACTGTATTTTTATGTGGGCCAAGTACTTGTTTGATAACTTTTGGAAATGAAGAATTTGGTTTTGTAAAGGCTCGATATGGATTTAACAAAGGAAGTTGGGTAATAGGGACCTTACTATTTTCATTTACATACTCTACTTCATAAAGATAATCTACTTTACTAGCATTTGACTTACGAAGAGAAGAAGAAGACGCATGTGCTAAGATATTTGAAGTATTTTCCATATTTTTTAAATGGGGCTAGAAACCATAACAGAATGTCTTATCTCTTATCTATCCTTCAAAATATTAAATTATAATAAGTTACCTCCCTTTTTATATGATAAGTTAGTATAAAGTATCAACTTGTTTGTTCTTAAAATTGCTAAACCGAGACAACAAATAGTTTTTAATTTTGTCTCAAGGTACAAGCTTTTAAGAACATCATAGTTAATTCTTTACACTTTATTCTGCCTAGTAAGAATTTTCTGATGTGGAAGATCCACAAAGTGGCAACCACAGAGCATACTTCTCCATACTTACGATATTAATAGAGGGGATAACTTACTATTCTTTAATACATATTAGGAAGATAAGTGTAACACCCGTAAATGTACCCTATTTTTATAGTGAAAATATTTTACGGATACTTTTCAGTGAATTTAAGTTTTAGTTTAAAATTTAATGTTCCGAGTCGAATTTAGAATTTCCGAGTTCGTATTTGGAATTTCCGCGAGATTCCATGTGAATTCCGTCTTAAGTCGACTTTGACTTTTGTTGACTTTTTCTCATAAACAACTCATATTCCCTCATACTCCCTTAACCTATTTCATTCACTCAAACACAAAACCTTACTTCTTCCTTAAGCAAAATCAAAACCCTTGCCTCCATCTTTGATCCAATCTTTGAATCATCATATCTCAATCGTTTCTTGCTCAAATTCCCGTAAGTTCGTCTTATTCTTTCCCCCTTACCTTCCTCTATCCGTATTGATAATAAAATTACCGTCTTTCTCGCTTTTCAAACTTTCCGTCTTTCTCAAGGTGAAGTAAATTCATCGTTTATTAACTATTTTGTAGGTGGTGACCTCCAAGATCCCGACAAAGACTATTTCCTAATTGAAGAGGAGCTTGACGAGTAGTGAAGACGCAATAAGGTAACGGTGAAGGGTTACTCGATATCATTTACGTGTTTTACATGTTATCTATGCTAGGAATCGTATTTAGAATACGATTAGTGAGTTTAGTAATTGTGTTGATGATGGTATATATCGTTTGTTGAGAATTTATATGAGATTCTATGATTTATGTTTATAATCGATAATTGTTAAATGTGGATCCTTAGTTGAAATGGTGATTTTCGTGCATATGGACCCCAGCCGGTCGACCGGCAGCCGGTCAGACCACCGCCTGGGGCACTGGCTGTATATTATTGCATTTTTACGTGATTTTGAAATATGACATGGGTCTCAGCCGGTCGACCGGCAGCCGGTCAGACCACCGGCTGAGACACCCCTCTTTTCTTCCTTGTTTTTCCAATGACCCTTTGGTCCCAGCCGGGTAGCCGGCAGCCGGTCCCATTGACCGGCTGCGACACACTGATGTTTGAAGTTGGTTTTCGTATGATGCATGGCCTTAGCCGGTTGACCGGCAGCCGGTCCACCTGACCGGCTGGCTCCTGCTGGATGTTGTTTGTAATTCTTGTTTACGATTTCATTTATAATAATTCCGATCGTTCGTTTATCGTATAATTTTACGTGGTGACTTATAATATTAATGTTTTGAATATATGAGTTTTCATTTGCTTGTATCACATGTTTTGTGACGGTTTTTGGTATGTTCCACTTTGAGTCGGTTTTTACAAATGATACGGTTTGAGCACTATTTTGTCTTGTACTTTGTACTCTCATTCCCTTGGCTACCTCCACGTTTGTAAGGCTGGAATGTCGGAACGAGGAGGTATCCTACTGCTTAATTGCATGTGTTAGTAGGCATACGACGACGTTGTTGGGAGGCGAACGCATTGCGTTGATCGACCTGGCCGTCAAATGTTGTGTACTTGCGAGGTGGTGTTATTTGCATGTAGCGTACCGCTTGTTATGAGGCTTGTGCTCTTTTCAGCCTCTTTCGTGAATTGATCTACCGAATTTGGGGTACTCGGCGTCTATGATTGACCGAGTCTTGGATGCGAAATGTCATCGCATGTCGAATCGAAAAATGTGATTCCGAGAATCTGGCCAGGTTTAGATTAGGAGCCGTTTTATTATCGTTCCTACCAGGAGGAAATTAGTCTACATATACGAAATGTGATCGTGTATGCGTTCAGGGAAATGTTTATCTCGTGGATGCCTGTTAATCAAACTTGCCATGTACACGGTGCTAGTGCGTTTCATTTACCGTGAGAGATGTCGTCTTTGTGTCATCGTTCTTGAATGCGTGATTTCATGACTTATTATTCATGGTCATTGCGTGAGTGGGCATCGTCTATGTATTGGTATGGTTGAATGGATGATAATATGATGGATTTATTGTGATCATCGCATGACTTGGCATGGTTGTTTGTCGAGTCTCAATCTTATCAAACTTATACCGCTAACGGTGAGATGCAAGCCCTAGTAAGCGTATTCGGTTGCCTAAGAGTGTCTTCCCCGAGTCTTTGTATAACATGATGGATTCGGATTTGTATTCCATATGCTCTTATCATTATATATTGATTTGCCTATCTATCCTTATCGTATTTCACATGTATATCTATATATGCATGCTCTACTTTTGTATTTCTTTCTATGTACGTTTAATGTGATATGGCTGGGAGAACCCGGAGTTACTCCCCACTGACTGTGGCGTTCATGTTTTTCATGGATGAACAGGTTGCTTGCATGGATGGCTTTTTGCGTATGCTATTTGGGTTCGGGTGTGAGCTAGCGGGCGTTAGTCCCTGAAAGATTCACCTCTAGTCGTTAATTAGCTAGTTTGCTAATCACTTGATATTGTTAACCTTTTGAAAGACTACGTCTCTTATCTTATAGTATTTTGTATTCGGTTTGTAATTTGACACTCCTCGTATACTTATCTTGCATGTATAAAGGTTTTTAAAATACCGTATTTCCGCTTATTATATCACATGCTTGTATATTTTATTTCCGCATTCGCGAGGGCTGTCACAATAAGAGCCAAGGCTTAGACTGCCTGGCTCTGATACCAAGTTTACGAACACATAGTAAGTACAACCACAAAGGAGGTTTATTAGGATCAATATTATAAACTAAGACTTTTCTTATTGACAAGAGAGGTTTACAAAGGATTTTATATGATTGATTTATCCACCAGTTACCCACATACCCTTCTATTAGCTGATCCTTCACCTTGCACAGCTTTCTACATGCCCATCTGCCTCCTTGAATAGTCCTGCCACTTTTATTGTCATTTCTTTTCTAAATTAATAATTCCGTTTCTAAATTTGGTATGCTAAATAGGTGGGTTACCACTATTATCTACCATCTATTAGCTACCACTTCACCTTCATTCTTCATAATTATCGGGGGTGAAGGAAGTAGTAACTATTGGGAATATTATCTAAGTCAAGTCGAGTTTCCGTCTTACTAGACTTTCTTAATTACTACACTTCCTAATTATGTTTCTTATATTATTTAGGAAAACTATTACTATTATAATATTGTATTTCCTTAACTAGATTAGGAAACATAGAACTCTATTATTAGTATAAATAGACATCTTGTATCTCAATTATTATTATGCAATTTCTCAATAAAACCTATCTTTCCAATAATAACTTTACCCTATTTCTTGAATCTTTTCCTAAATGAAAAGTAGGATACTAAAAGTGGAATAAAAAATGTACACAGACCTGGCAACGGGTCAATCGGGTCGGGTTCGGAATGAATTTGGTTCGGGTAGGGTCAATATTGGGTTGCAAGACTTCGGGTCGGTCAGGGTCAAGCTCGAATATTGAGTTTGGGTGTTGGCTCGGATACGGATCGAGCTATTCGGGTTGGGTCATTTTCCCAGGTCTGGGTGTAGTGACGTTCTTGATAAGTCATTTTTCAACCCTTAGGGCTCGCTTGGAATGGAGATAACTATTACGGGAGTAATAGAGCTAAAATGAACTAGAAAATGGAGGAGAGTGATGGAGGTTGGAGATAGAAATGAAGGATTATAATGTAATAGTCCCTCCATTAAAGGAGTAAAAGTTCCCTACCTTCCTCCAAGTAATACATTACCTCCATATGGAGGTAATAATTCCTCCCTCACCGTCTCTCTCCACCCTCCAAAACCACCACAAACCACCAATCTTCTTCCATTTCTTCTTATTTTAGCTTCTATATATTACTCCCGTAATAATTACCTCCATTCCCAACGAGTCCTTTTTGCTGCTAATACCGCCTCCAATCCATTCTAAACTACCCATTTGATTATCATGCCTACGAGACAACACTCCGACTATGTTTCTCAATTTATATATTATTTCTTTTGTGTTTGCAATAAAAAATTTCTGAAACCTTTTCTTAAAGCAAACAATACATTTTATTTTTAAAACTTTTAAAAGTATAATCAAGATTAATATTTAGAAGTTTGATTTTAAAAAGTGGAGGAATAGTTTAGAATGGATTACAAGTAGGGGTGATAATGAGACGCGATAATGTTAATTCGGCCGGAAAAACTCGCGAGCAGCTCAAACTTTATCTTGTGTATGTTGACAACAACACAAGTTCACAATTTGCAATAAGTAAAGGGTGCTAGGTTCAAAATTTATTCCCTATGCTGAGAACAACTAGGGTTCTGGAGGCATATGATGAAATGAAAACTATACTGAAAGATGTGGGGGGTTATTAGTTGCTGTGGATAATGTCATTCGTGTATCATTGCGCTTCGGTGGCACTCGGCCCACGAAGCCCTGAGGAGGGGCATATCATAGGTTTGTGATCAATTTGAAAGGCTTTGAAACCGATGAAAAGTTCAAACAAGCCAACATTTGAAGGAGTTGCCAGCAATTTATTGTGGAAGATTGGAAACCGTTCGATCTTTTTTTTTCATGTCAAGACATAAAGTGATACGAACACTAAAGATTGTCCCCTTATCATTCTATGTCTAGAATGACTCTCGTAATGCCCATTGAACACAGATGTTCGCAGAGATTCCAAGTAAGGGGTGAGGGTACGTATTGGAAATCCCTTTAATCAGACACCCAAACCGCCCATTCGATAGCGGCCTCTACTAATGATTAGTGCTTAAATAGTTACTATTGGCTATATCAATGTAAGATGCATGAATGTCAAACATTGTTATGGACCTAAGCATGTGAATTAAGCTAGGTTGGATCAACAAGTAGATTTGGTGGTCGAGGTTGGAGTTATGCTGATTTCATGTGAATATATGAAACAAGCATAAGCGACACAAAGAACATGAAAAAGAACTTGTATCCACATCACATAAACCCGAAACAAGGATTTAAAAGAAATAAATAAAAGAAACGGAGAACATAAATTAATAATGGTCAGAAAGAGTGATAATACGAGCAATAGTGGATTAGAATCGATTCTAAATTTCTATGTCTGGGCAGTTGAGAAACAAGGGCAAATATGGCCTTAAAAGAGGCGCAACCGATGCATCGTCTGTTTTAAGAGCCTGTTTAACCTCGCCTGGTCCAACAACCTAGACAGAAAGGCAATGGGACTGGAATGCTACCTTAGAACAAGCGCATCATAGGTGTTGTGTCCTTTCCAAGGTTGTATTCTCGCTTGATTGTCAGATATGGCCAATTCTTTATGTTAATTGATTTTGAAATCGTTTTTGATGGCTATTTACATTAATCTAACTAACGAAATAAAATATAACAAACGAAATAACTTTAATAAATCCGACGTTCCAACCACTCGATATTGATTCTCGAGGATTAGAAGACGAGATTTGAAAGTGTTGAAACTTGGAATTTAAAATAATGTGGTACTATAAAAATAAGAGGGATTGAGCTAACATGGTAGAATGATCAAGCACATAATTGTCAATAGTAGGAACAAAGTCTAGAATGCGAAGAGTGAGAAGAGAAGTGGAGGAAAATTAACTCTGGTGTGTCAAATTATGGAAACCTGAGGTCTTTATTTATAGCAAAACATGTGAGGAGTTCTACTCGGTCTGCAACAACGAGTAAACCCTGTTTAGAAGAGGCGCATCAGAGGCTGCCTTCCTTAGAAAAGGCACAACAATGGCTGCGTGTTTTTGATATAGTGTCATTTCACCATATTTTTCCACCTTTGTTTACCCCAATTTGCTTGCTTTATATGCTTCTTAGGAGCGGTTTTGTGTGCATTATCTTCCTCTAGCGCTGCTCTCGGTTTCATCTTGGTTTTGTAAGGAAATGGTCATTTGAGGCGGTTTTTACCTCGTTTTTGACCAAGAGGGTGATAAGCTACATAGATGACCTACGACATACTCAAGACGGTCTGACACACCTTAGAGGTCCCACTTGGCATGCCAATGCCATCCCGAGCCAAAGCAAGTCGAATTGAGAAGAATGAAGAAGACTTGCTAGTTTCCCTCTAGGGAAACTATTGTCTCAAGAGAGAACTAGAGGTATACCATCATGCCAAGCTTCCCTAGAGGGAGCAAGGGAAGAAGAGAAAACGCCCAATCTGCAGGTTTCTCGAACGGGAAATCCCATCCTGCTTATGCTCGTCTCTCTTCTTTTGTAAACCTATATATATACCCCTCTTGTATAATTAGAGGGCACGAAACCCTAGATCTAGAACTCTCTATATATTAGTCTTAATCTTTCCTTAATCTTGGTTGTTAAGCTTAATCCTTGGCTAATTACTCCTTTGAATTAGTTTTAATTGTTGAACTTGGGTTGTGACTTCGAGATTGGTGACTCAGTGTTCTATTATTCATTCAAAGTTCTAATCTTTATTCATCTTTCCATTAAAGTTGGTATATTTCTCTTCTTAATCTTGTTTTTCCGTTAGTATACATTTCAATAATTATTTATTTATTGAATATTAGTTGAAAATGTTATTTGTTATGGATTTCTTGATGAAATTCCTTATTGTTGTTGAATCCCATACCAATATTAGTGAGTACCGACCTTGCTAGTGTGACATCCCGCGATTTCCCAATAAAGTAAACACATAAATTTGCAGCGGAAAATACGAGATTTTAAACTTTTAAAAGCAAAACCGCGAATGTCACTATATTATAAAACCAAAACTTAATTTATCAATTATTTTATACAAGTTGTAGCTTAAATAAATAGAAGGGACACCGATTGATGAGTAGTTTTTGTCGTCAATTCACACATAAAAAATAAACCCGATATAAGTAGTATATTGGGGTCGAATCCACGAGGATGGAGGGGTCAACTACAAGTTTGATCACGTCCTATTCTAGCCTAACAAGAGTTGGATGAGAAGATTAACTATGAACTACTAAATGCAAGAAATTGCTAAAATGATATGGTAAAAACAATTTATGAAAAACTAAGGTAAAGGGTTCACCTTAGGGGGATCAATGGGTTAGTCAAGTAATTAGCAATTGGGTAATAAGTTTGAGTAGAATTAATTGCTAATGTCTCACCAATTAACAATCTTCAACAAAGCTATCGCATTTGTCTCAAATTACTCATATAAACACTAGTCTAATCATCTCTACCACCTTCGCTTAAGAGATAATCAAACAATACTTGATAAAGTGTGTAACTTTCGTTTACACAATTCATCAAACACCTAGTGTGCATATGAGTAATACTCTAATTATTACCACAAGTCTACTAATCACTCAACCAATTATCCCACATAATCCTCCCTTAGGCTCCCCCTAAACCCTAGAGGGAGACTACTCACTCATAATGAAGGAAAGCAAACAACTAAACAATAAGACTAAGGAGATGAACATCACACTTTGGAAATGAATAATTCTAACAAATCAAATGACAAATAATTAACTTGAAATGAAATAATTGCATAAACAACTAAAAGATGAGAAACTTATACCAACAATACTTGTATTAATGAATAGGGAGAATGTCTTCACCCAAAATATTCAATACAAACCCAAGTTCCAACACTAAACCAAGTTGCAATTACTAATTAATCAACTAATTAGCTTAATTATGGAAGATTAAAAGAAGATTAAAAGAAGATTAAATGCTAATTCTATGAGAGTTTCAGATCTAGGGTTTCGTGCCCTTTAATTACATAAGAGGGTCTATTTATAGGTTTACAAAATGGAGAAGAAATGGGCTTCGAAAGGCTTCATGGACTGGCAAAGTCACGACCGTGAAGGGTGTTTCACGGTCGTGAAATCAGTCTCACGACCGTGAAACTGCAAGTCACGGTCGTGAGATAAGTGGCAGAGCAAGGTCTTCTTTCACGAACAAGTCACGACCGTGAAACAAGTTTCACGACCGTGACATAACTTTCACGACCGTGAAATGAGTTTCACGGCCGTGAGCTGAAATGCTCGATACTCCACCTTCTTGGAAAGGCATCTCACGACTGGCAAAGTCACGACCGTGAAGGATGTTTCACAGTCGTGAAATCAGTCTCACGACCGTGAAACTGCAAGTCACGGTCGTGAGATAAGTGGCAGAGCAAGGTCTTCTTTCACGAACAAGTCACGACCGTGAAACAAGTTTCACGACCGTGACATAACTTTCACGACCGTGAAATGAGTTTCACGGCCGTGAGCTGAAATGCTCGATAATCCACCTTCTTGGAAAGGCATCTCACGACCGTGAGATACCTTTCAAGCCCGTGAAATGCTTCTTGGCCTTCTTCCTTTGCTTGACTTTGTTACTTCCTTCCCGGTTTCGCTTGTCTTGACTCGGGAGGGCTTTGGCGCATCGAGTAGGGCCGCCCAAAGGGTATGTGGGGCCCCCAAGGTATGCCGTGGGCCCTCCGAGTGGTTCACCTTCTTCTTTGTCGATCAAAACTAGGTAGAAATCGCCTCAAATGACGGTTTACCTACACAAACATGATAAAAGCGAGAAATATGCTAGAAGAAGGTAAAACAAGTAGAAACGCTCTTAGGGAGTGTTAAAGGCAAGCAAATTGAGACAAAAAAGGGTGAAAAAGTAGGACGAAATGACACTATATCAAATCTCCCCAAACAAAACCCTTACTCGTCCCGAGTAAGGATGAACAATAGTCAAGACCCTTATTTAACTACGCTAAACCTAGCCGATACAAGGCAATTAACGGGCCTTGCTCCGTCCCTTCAACTCGCAACAAGGTACCCATGAGGTAGGATACCTTCTTGCAAGGCAAGTGGGGTCTTGCCAGAACTCCGATGCATTCTTGGCAATAAAGCACACAAAACATATGAGAATGCATCTACAAAAGCAAGTGGCAACATGCCTTATCCATGTGCCGGGATTCATCTAAAATGGAAAAATTTTAAGCATGCAAATTCCTATGTACTTACTAGTTTTACAAAGAACTAGGCCTAGAAAGATAGAAATAAATCACCTCTTTATTGTGTAAAACTAGTATATTCATTCACGTTCACTAGAAAGCTTTGTCAAGGGTGATAAGGCGGGATGGAAAGTGAGGGCCCCCATGGTGTTAGAAGACACTGTAGGATCGGAATTCCGCCTCTCACCTAAGTGAAAGGAAGGGTCGTCCCCTCTAAGCCAAGTAATGTAGGAGTGATCATAAAAAAGGTAAGGAAATGAGATGTTTGAGTTCTTATTTGATTTCTTTTTCTTTTCTTTTTGTTTTTGTTTTTGTGATTTCTTTTTTTTTTCTTTTTGAGTTTTGCTTGATTTGGGTGCCTTTTGAGAGCAAGGTAGCCTAGCGAAAGGTGTGCGGCGGAGACAACCAATAGGCAAATCCTCGCCGTAGCGACATCGAGAGCGACCCCATATGTAGTGAGGGTACTCTAGAAGAGCCTAGAAGTCTCCATATGCACTCCCTAAGCTAGGACTAAGGCAAAGATATGCAAAATTTCAAGCTTTTCTTTTCAATTGTGTTTGAACTCAATTTTTGGACTTGTGATGGAAAAATTTTCTTTTTGTCAAATGTAGTGAAATGTGATGATTGGACAATTACATGGCCTCGAGAGTCACCTAGGAAAGCGTTCACCAATGAATTTTCACACCATGGGGATGGTCAAGATGGTAAATGCAAGCCCTTGACTAGGCTCTAGGAAACGGTGCGAAAATTATACTAAAAATACACATTAAAAGGTGTTTCAAAATCTATTTTAATAGGCAAAGTGCTAAGCAAAAAAAGTATCTACAAGGGTCTATCCAAGCTTGTTCAATTTCCAAATTAGGCATTCTAAAAAGTTCTCCTAAATGCAACTATATGCCATGATCTAGAATTAAGCAACATATATACAAACTAATGCAAATGCTCTAGTGAACTACGTGACAATTAATCTAATGAAACCCCCTAACATCACATAAGTCACACAACCGCCAATTCATCAAAATCCACATCGCAATCATCAACAATTCCTCCAAACTCCTCATGTGATAAGAAGTAAAGAAAGAAAGAAGGGGAAGGAATAAGAACGATCATACCATGGCGGTCTTCTTAATTCCTTCTAAAAGTCTCTTAAGCGATGTGTAGCGGACCTATGTATGGAGGTTAGAAGAAAAAGCAATGCAAATATATACAAAGTAAGATATAAACAAGCTAATTTTTAGGATTTTTCAAACTTTTTTAATTTTTTTTGGATTTTTGAGTGATTTTAAATGCAAAATAAAACATATTTTTGGGATTTTTTTTTTCAAATTATCAAAATAATTCCCCATCCCCCACATAGGAACATACATTGTCCTCAATGTATGAAATGGGATTATTGAAAGCAAAATAAGACATGTTTTTGGATTTTTGAATGGTTTTCTAAAAGGAAAAGAACATGTTTTTGGGTTTTTTAAATATTTTGAAAAGTAAAAACTTGTTGTTGGGTTTTTTTTTATTTTTGATGAATATTCACAATATTCACAATATATATAAGAGGGTTAGTTATGCAAATGAACTAATTCTATATGAAATGCATGAACTAATCAATATTCCTAAAACTAAATGCAAAGTGATATAGTACAAAGTGCATGATCAAAGTGAATGCAAGCTAAACTATATGCTAATCTAAAGTCTCGTTGCGGTGGTAATGTGCATAAATGCAATGCCCCTCATGGGGGCACCTCCCACAAGAAAGTCTAGATAAAAAGGAAAACAACGTGTGCCATATCGGAGCCTCATCGCGGCGGTAATGTGCATAAATGCAATGCCCCTCATGGGGGTACCAACCACGGGAAAGTCCAAAAATGGCACCTAAACGTGCAACTACGTGATGCATGAGAATTATCTAAATGCAATGCATGTGGTTTGTCATTTTGGATTTTCCAAGAAGGAGCAAAAGATTGGTGTCCGATGGAATGGACACCCGCCTCCAATGTAACCGAGGCCAACCAACACAACAATAAAAATTACAAGCTAACGGTGCAAATCAAGTCAATCAAAGAGAGAAGAGAAAGAAACCTGCACAAGAGGGGAGGGGGTAGATGCTAAACAAGCCACCTAGACACCACTCCAACTCTTCCAATTATCAAACAAACACAAAACCTCCTCAAAAGGTCTCCATCTCATCCTCATTCTCATCCCCACCACCACCACCACCCTCTTCCCGATCCTCACGGTCTCCCCCGGTCTCCATACCGCCTACCCCTCCCTGGTTTCCATGGTTGGGGAACAACAAATCACGTTGTGCCTAGCTTGGCAAAAAACCATTCCGGTCAATGTACCCTTGGTTAGCCAGCAGGTAATAGTTGGGGTAGGAGGCATAATAATTTGAGTGGATTAGGGAAGTCTCGTCTAGAAGTGTCCCCCTGGGTAAAGCCTCGTACGCCCCATCGCTATTGAAGTCGGGGTCAAAGTGCTTAGCCAGAAAAGTTACCAAACCCCCTATGACCACCGTTTGCTTACGAGCCACGGTGGTCCTTCCCAACTTCCTCCACCTCCTAAAAATTTCATTCATAAGAGGAAAGGTGAAGGTCTCCCTCGACCCTTGCACATTCAAGTGCGACTCTAAGAGGGTGAGGTCAAGCTGAGCCAGGTTGTTCGGCTCTTGCCGACATAGGAAGGTGCCTGACACTAACCTGTGCCAAAAACGGGGCACAAGGTGGTGAATTAAAAGGGCCGAATTCCGACGGAAATCGGCCAAAACCCTCCCGGTCAAGGCCTCCCAAAGCGGGCTTAAATTATATCCCTTAGGCTCCTCGGAATCCCTTCTAGAAGGAAATCCTAACCCCAAAATTGCAGCAAAATCATTCATAGGGACGACATGTGAAGTGTTGGCGAGACGGAAACTAAAACAAGGCTTATTTTCAGTATTTACGCAACTATTTAAACGACTCAAAAACTCAAGCGTGAGACTCCGATAGGAGAGCTCGTGCATAGAAAATAAAGTAGTCATACCCGTAGCTGCGAAAAAAAGTCTGCATCTGCTCCGTCAAGCCTAAACCACGTATGACGTCGTGGCATAGAAAGACGGTAGGTTTCATTTCCAACCCTTGAATCCCTGGAAAGGCTTGTCTATGAGCGTCCGTCTCAAAGACGACTTCCGGAAAATCCGGAAGTTGCTCGATTTCCAAATCTTTGTCCGGGTTTGGGTTGTTGGACCCGCTTCCCCTCCTCCTCTTTGTAGCTCGTGATGCCGCTGCTTTGCCTCTCCCTTGTCCCACCATTGTTGTTCTAACACACGCTTTTCAAAAGAAAAATTGCTAAACGAAATTTCTTAAAGACGACTTCAAACACTAGCAAAACCTTCAATTAACCCCAAAACTACTTTCTATTGAATTAGAAAGCTTGAAAACTAACCCAAAAAATAGATCCCCAAATTCGGATTTTTGAAACCCTAGGTTTGAAAATTGATTTTTTTGAGTTTTTTTGGTGTTTATAAGGTGAAAGAATGGCTCTTTTTGTGTTTGTGATTGAAGAAGAAGAGTTTTTGTAGCAATTTGAGGAAGATTTGAGGTGATTTGATGAAGTTTTGAGGGAGATTTGTGATTTTTTAGTGAGAGAAAGGTGTTTGTGTGGTGGGTGAAGAAGATGAAGTGAAAGGATAAGAAAGAAGAAAAGAAATAAGAGAGTGCACGGCTAAAGAGGTTTCACGACCGTGAAATGAAAGTCACGGGTGTGACTTGAGTTTCACGACCGTGAAACATGTTTCACGACTGTGAAACTATTGGCAGAACAAGGCTAAGGTTTCAACGATACTTCACGACCGTGAAATGACTTTCACGACCGTGAAACATATTTCACGACCGTGAGATGTATTTCACGGTCGTGAAGTGCATTTGTCGTGAATTCAATTCCCTTGCTTCACTTTTCACGCGCGTGAAGCTCATTTCACGACCGTCACTCGGCTAATTCGACCCTTTTGAACCAAAATTGTTCACTCTTGTTCGATTTCTCGCTTCTTCATTATCGTTCCTCCATATCTCCTTCACTTAATCTTACAAAACAATCACACACCACATTAAATCCCTCCCTCACACTCTCATTGACAAAAATTGCACCAAAATTTAAGAAATTAAATAACGATGGGAAATTGATTTAATTAATGATTCGGTTGGCAAAAACTCAACCACATTATCGTCAACTCAACCAATTTCCACGCAAACAAATATATACTGAGCATTAAAAGAGTTAGAAATATATACAAAAATTGGTGGTTATTGAGGAACTCCACCAAACCTATCCAAGAGCAAGAGTTTATAAGCAAGACTCTTCCTCGGGAAGAGGATCCCCAAGAAAGAGTATTTCAACCGTGCCTTTCACATCTCCATCATAATATCGCTTCACTCTATGGCCATTCACCTTGAAGTTGCCACCGTCTTCACTCCAAAGCTCGAATGCGCCATGAGGCGATATATCAATAACCTTAAAGGGCGCCGACCATCTTGACCTTAGCTTCCCGGGAAACAATTTGACCTTAGAATTGTAGAGTAAGACTTGATCACCCACGCTTATATCTTTATCCACCAACTTGGCGTCATGACATTTCTTCGTTTGATCTTTATAAATCTTCGAGCTTTCGTAGGCATCAAGTCTCAACTCCTCGAGTTCACTCATTTGGAGGAAACGCCTCTCTCCGGCCATGTCGATGTCAAAGTTTATCTCTTTTAAGGCCCACCATGTCTTATGCTCCAACTCGATCGACAAATGACAAGCCTTGCCATAGACAAGCTTGTAGGGAGTTGTGCCAAGAGAAGTTTTGAAGGCGGTTCTACGAGCCCATAGCACATCGGGGAGCTTTTGGGACCAATCCTTTCGACTTTTGTTTGTGGTCTTCTCCAAGACGGCTTTAATTTGACGGTTTGAAACCTCCACTTGCCCACTTGTTTGAGGGTGGTAGGCAAGGGCGGTCTTGTGAGTGACACCATGAGAAGAGAGCAAAATCTTGAAGGTGCTCTTCCTAAAGTGTGAACCCCCGTCACTAATAACCACTCTCGGGGTCCCAAATCTCGGAAAAATAGTATTCTTGAAAAGCTTGATAACAACTTTAGCATCGTTTGTTGAGGGTAGCCACAGCCTCAATCCACTTGGATACATAGTCCACCGCAACTAAAATGTACTCATTCCCACAAGAGTTTGGGAATGGTCCCATGAAGTCATCTCCCCAACAGTCGAAAAGCTCAATCTCAAGAATATTGTTAAGGGGCATGTCGTTTCTTTGGCTTATGTTCCCCGTTCTTTGACATCTATCGCAAGATTTGACAAAATAATGGATATCTTTAAACAACGATGGCCAAAAGAAACCACCTTGTAACACCTTTGCAATGGTGCGAGATGTACCAAGGTGGCCCCCATAGGCCGAATTGTGAATCCTATCCAGTATTTCCATTCCCTCTTCCCTCGAAACACATCTTCTAAACATGCCATCACCACACTTGCGAAAAAGATGTGGGTCATTCCAAAAGTAGCGTTTTGAATCATGCTTAAATTTCCTTCTAGCTCTAGCATCTAGCTCCTCCGGAATGAACCCACTCACAATAAAATTCGCCAAGTCCGCAAACCATGGTGATTTACCACTAATCATCATCAAACTATATTCTCTTAGCCATTCATTAATTGGGCCACTCTCATCTTTCAACCCATGATCTTCGATAGTCAACCTAGATAAGTAGTCGGCAACAACGTTTTCCGATCCCGCCTTGTCTCTAATCTCCAAGTTGAACTCTTGAAGTAATAGAACCCACCTCAAGAGTCTTGGTTTTGTATCTTTTTTCACCAACAATTGTCTCAAGGCGGAGTGATACGAGTGAACCACTACCTTAGAACCAACAAAGTATTGCCGGAATTTTTCCACGGCATGCACAATGGCCAACATTTCTTTTTCTGTCGTAGAGTAATTGACTTGAGTTTGATCTAGAGTCTTGCTAGTGTAGTAGATGACATGGTGCCTCTTGTCCACAACTTGTCCAAGTACCGCCCCGACCGCATAATCGGAGGCGTCACACATAACTTCGAAGGGAAGGCTCCAATCCGGTGAGCGGATTATGGGAGCCGTTACTAGGGCCTCTTTCAACCTACAAAAAGCACTCAAGCAAGATTCATCAAATACAAACGGGGTGTCCTTGAGAAGGAGAGAAGTCAAAGGCTTGGCAATTTTGGAGAACTCTTTGATGAAACGTCGGTAAAAGCCCGCATGGCCTAGAAAGCTCCTCACTCCCTTCACATTTGTAGGGGGTGACAAGTTTTCTATCACCGAAACCTTAGCCTTATCAACTTCTATCCCTCTCTTAGACACGATGTGACCAAGCACAACCCCCTCCTCCACCATAAAGTGGCATTTTTCCCAATTTAGGACGAGGTTGTGCTCCTCCCATCTTTTCAAGACATTAGACAAGTTCAATAAACCAAGATCAAATGAGTCTCCATGGACACTAAAATCGTCCATGAAGACCTCCATACTCTTTTCAAGAAAATCGGCAAAAATCGCCGTCATGCATCTTTGAAATGTCCCCGGAGCATTACAAAGCCCAAAGGGCATCCTCTTATAAGCATAAAATCCAATGGGACAAGTGAAGGTGGTCTTTTCTTGGTCTTCCGGGAATATGGGTATTTGGAAAAACCCGGAATAACCATCAAGAAACGAGTAGTAAGAATGCCCGGCTAATTTTTCAAGCATTTGGTCTATAAAGGGGATGGGGTAGTGGTCTTTGAGGGTGGCGGCATTTAATTTGCGATAATCAATGCACATCCGCCACCCGGTCACGGGTCTAGAAGCGAGGAGAGTCCCATCCTCTTGTTCCACCATAGTCACCCCTCCTTTCTTGGGTACTACACGCACAGGACTCACCCACGAACTATCGGTGATATGGTAAATAATGCCGGCCTCAAGCAACTTCATGACCACATTTTTCACTACCTCCGCCATCTTAGGGTTCAACCTACGTAGCCCATCCACCTTAGGTTTACTACCCTCCTCCAAGACTATTCTATGCATGCAAAGATTAGGACTTAAGCCTTTGATATCGTCAATGCTATATCCAAGTGAGCCCCTATGAGTTTTCAAGATTTTCAATAGTTCAAATTCTTGGTGCTCACTCAAATTAGCATTGATGATAACGGGATAAGTCTCTCCCTCACCTAAAAAGGAGTACTTAAGTGAGGGAGGTAAGAGCTTTAGTTGTACCTTTGGAGGGAGAAGGCCCTCCACCTTCTTGAAGAGCTCATCATCTATCTCATGGTCATCTCCCATTTCCTCATCATGGAGTGCCACTTGTAGAGTTTCTTCTTCACGTTTCTCTTCTTCATGTACCTTTTCAACCATGGAGCAAGCTTTGTGAAACATTGGTCCCTTCAATAAATGAGGAAGATTAAATTCAAGGGTTTCGTTCCCCACCCTAAAGGTTAGCCGCCCTTCCCTCACATCAATGAGGACTCCACCGGTGGCCAAAAGGCCTACCGAGGATGATGGGAGTGTGGCTATCCTCCGGGATATCTAGGACAACAAAATCTGTGGGAATCAAAAACTTACCAACCTTAAAGGGTACGTCCTCAAGCACACCCAAAGGTTGCTTAACGGACATATCCGCTAGTTGGAGTGTCGTAGAAGTGTGGGTCAAACTATCAAGCCCAATTCTTTTTGCAATAGTTAAAGGAATGACACTCACACTTACACCGTTGTCACACAATGCCCTTGAAATTATGACATCCCCTACTACACAAGGGATTGAGAAACTTCTGGGGTCCCCAAGCTTTTTAGGCATTTTGAAAGAGTTAGGATTTATGAGGAGAGCACTACACTCCGCCTCCATAACCATAACATCTTGGGTACCCAAAGTCCTCTTGTGAGTCAAGATGTCTTTAAGAAATTTTGAGTAAGTGGGCATGTTTAATATGACCTCGGTGAAAGGCAAGGTCACTTCAAGTCCCTCAAGCATTTTTCGAAATTGGGTGAACTTGAAGTTTTCCTTTGTCTTTAATGCTCTAGAAGGGTAGGGGATATCGGAAACAACAAGTGGAGAATCCAAAGATACCTTTGTAATGGGAGTTTTCTTGGTTACCTTAGCTTTTGCGATTGGTTGCACCTCTACTCCTTCATCAATGGCATCCTTGATCATCTCCTCCTCATAAGGCATACTTTCAACATACCCATCTTCACCCTCCTTGGGTTGATTGTCAAGGCTTGAGTTCCCATCAACTTTACCCTTTCCCTTGTCATCATCTTTTAACTCCAAGGTGCGAGTCAAAACGGGCTCTTCGATTTCTTCACCCTCCTCAACATGCTCTTCATTTGGAATTTCATCATTTATCATGTCCATGTAGGGGTTCTCGAGCACAAGTCCACTCCTCAAAGTCACCGCACATGCTTGGTGACTCGATGAAGCATCCTTAGAGCTTTTCCCTTGAGCAAGTAGACCTCCCGGAGGCCTTTGAGGATTGTTCAAAGCTTGAGAAGCCAAACTAGCTTCCAATTCCCTCACCTCTTTCTTGTGAGCATTAGTGACATTTTGCAAGGCCAAGTTGTTTTGGATCTCCATGTTCTTGACAAGTTGCAAAACATCACTCATGGGAGGCTCGTTCTCTTGGTGAGGTTGGTTTGTTAAAGGGAGTGCAAATCCATAGTCATTCCGACTACTTGAACTTTGATTGTTGTTCCTTTGGTTGTTGAAGTTTCCTTGTTGACCTCTTGAACCTTGACCATTGAAATTTCCTTGTTCGGGGAACCCTTGACTTGCTTGGTTATTTTGGTTGCCTTGGTAAAAATTACCTTGGCTTTGGTTGTGGAAGTTTGGGTTCCCTTGGTTTTGGTTGTTGAAGTTTGGGTTCCCTTGGTATTGGTTCCAATTTCCTTGACCTTGATTCCAATTACCTTAGTTTTGAAAGTTACCATGGGTATTGTAACCTTGATCATTGAAGTTTTGGCTTTGGAATTGGTTGGATCCTTGGCCTTGTTGTGAGTTGTTGAATTGGTTATTGTAGTTTCCTCTTGGAAATTGACCTCCGCCTCTAGGTTGGGAAAAACCCGGAGGGTTGGAAGTTTGAGCTTGTGAGTGTTGAGGGTTTAACACATTTTGGCTTTTGTAGCTCATATTTGGGTGATTTTTCGAACCCGGACGATAGAAGTTGGAGTTTGGATTGTAAGCACCTTGGTTTTGAAAGGGAGGCCTTGAGGGCCGTGGGTTGTTGTTGACCTCTTGAAATGCATTCACATGTTGATAGTCATTTTCTCCTTCATTGTTAAATGACACATTATTCCCACAAACTTCAAAGGTGTGTCCATACCCATTGCAAATTTCACAAGTAGGGGTTTGATAAGCTTCTGCCATGGGAGGTGCATAAGACCCACTAGCTTCATTCACATGATGGCCTTGACTTTGATTGTGAGTCTTTTGAAGCTCGGCTAAACCCTTAGTAAAAGTTTGTGTGATCAAGTCAATCTTGGCATTAGTATCCGCATTTGAAAAGTTCTCACTTGGATACTTAGAACTCCTCCTCAAGCTATTTCCTCTAGAACTAGTACCATAGCTAGACTCCGATTCAACCATCTTCTTAATCAATGCCGCCCCTTGTTGGTCATTCAAATGATCAAAACTCCCCCCCGCGGAAGCATTCACCATAGCCTTGGTTTGAGGGAGAAGAGTTTGATAGAATGTTTGAGTGACATACCAATCCGCTATGCCATGATGAGGGCAACGGGCAAGTAGATCAATGAATCGATCCCACGCCTCACCCAAGGATTCTCCATCCTCTTGTTGGAAGGTTGTTATCTCATTCCTTAGCATTGCCGTTTTTGAGGCGGGGTAATACTTGCTTAGAAACTCCTTAGCTAAGGCATTCCAAGTAGTAAAAGTGTTTGGAGCATGGTTATTCAACCACCTCTCCGCCCGGTCTTTGAGAGAAAATGGGAACAACATTAGACAAAGGGTTTCCTCGCGCACACCATTTCTCTTCATGATTGCTACTCTACTCTTGAACTTCCTCAAGTGAGCATGAGTATCCTCATCGGGAAGGCCTCCAAAGCTATCCCGCTCGATCGAACTCATTTGAGCCGGGTGTATCTCGAAGTTATTTGGGGCCAAGACACCGAAATTGATTGGAGATTGGGTATCATCATGATTGGGTCGGTTACGGACTACGGTCACGTAAAGTAGTTATTTGTGGTTGATTTTGTTGTTGAGGTGTTGTAGGTGGTGAATTTAGTGGTGTGTTTTGTAGTGTATTGTAGAAGGGGTTTTTGAATGTGGGTTCAATGGTGTCGTTTTGTAGGTGATCGGTTGTTGGAGTGGATGTAGAAGCGGTAGAAGTATTGACTTGTTGACGGCTAAACGTTGTTGAATTCCTTACTCGAGCAAGTGTATTAGCTCGTAGAGTCCTAAACAACCTTTCGGGCTCCGGATGGCTCAAGAACAACCCTTCACCCCTAGGCATGCAATCAAAAGCAACTCAAAAACAAGTTAGACTCCTAGTGTGTTTTTGGGCACACTAGGGAAAGACAATAATGCAAGGCACTCTACAAATAATCAAACAACTAAACACCAACAAAAACAACAATAAGTAACTTGACTAAATCTAAGACACAAAACAAACTATGAGTTTCCTTACGCCATCCCCGGCAACGGCGCCATTTGATGAGTTGTTTTGTCGTCAATTCACACATCAAAAATAAACCCGATATAAGTAGTATAAAGGGGTCGAATCCACGAGGATGGAGGGGTCAACTACAAGCTTGAATGAGTCCTATTCTAGCCTAACAAGAGTTGGATGGGAAGATTAACTATGAACTACTAAATGCAAGAAATTGCTAAAATGATATGGTAAATTTTTTTTATGGAAAACTAAGGTAAAGGGGTCTCCTTAGAGGGATCAATGGGTTAGTCGAGTAATTAGCAAGTGGGTAATAAGTTTGAGTAGAACTAATTGCTAATGTCTCAACAATTAATAATCTTCAACAAAGCTATCGCATTTGTCTCAAATTACTCATATAAACACTAGTCTAATCATCTCTACCACCGTCGCTTAAGAGATAATCAAACAATACTTGATAAAGTGTGTAACTTTCGTTTACACAATTCATCAAACACCTAGTGTGCATATGGGTAATACTCTAATTATTACCACAAGTCTACTAATCACTCAACCAATTATCCCACATAATCTTCCCTTAGGCTCCCCCTAAACCCTAGAGGGAGACTACTCACTCATGTTGAAGGAAAGCAAACAACTAAACAATAAGACTAAGGAGATGAACATCACACTTTGGAAATGAATAATTCTAACAAATCAAATGACAAATAATTAACTTGAAATGAAATAAATTGCATAAACAACTAAAAGATGAGAATTTTATACCAACAATACTTGTATTGATGAATAGGGAAAATGTCTTCACCCAAAATATTCAATACAAACCCAAGTTCCAACACTAAACCAAGTTGCAATTACTAATTAATCAACTAACTAGCTTAATTATGGAAGATTAAAAGAAGATTAAATGCTAATTCTATGAGAGTTTCAGATCTAGGGTTTCGTGCCCTTTAATTACATAAGAGGGTCTATTTATAGGTTTACAAAATGGAGAAGAAATGGGCTTCGAAAGGCTTCATGGACTGGCAAAGTCACGACAGTGAAGGGTGTTTCACGGTCGTGAAATCAGTCTCACGACCGTGAAAGTGCAAGTCACGGTCATGAGATAAGTGGCAGAGCAAGGTCTTCTTTCACGAACAAGTCACGACCGTCAAACAAGTTTCACGACCGTGACATAACTTTCACGACCGTGAAATGAGTTTCACGGCCGTGAGCTGAAATGCTCGATACTCCACCTTCTTGGAAAGGCATCTCACGACTGGCAAAGTCACGACCGTGAAGGATGTTTCACAGTCGTGAAATCAGTCTCACGACCGTGAAACTGCAAGTCACGGTCGTGAGATAAGTGGCAGAGCAAGGTCTTCTTTCACGAACAAGTCACGACCGTGAAACAAGTTTCACGACCGTGACATAACTTTCACGACCGTGAAATGAGTTTCACGGCCGTGAGCTGAAATGCTCGATAATCCAACTGCTTGGAAAGGCATCTCACGACCGTGAGATACCTTTCACGCCCATGAAATGCTTCTTGTCCTTCTTCCTTTGCTTGACTTTGTTACTTCCTTCCCGGTTTCGCTTGCCTTGACTTGAGAGGGCTTTGGCGCATCGAGTAGGCCAGCACAAAGGGTATGTGGGGCCCCCAAGGTATGTCGTGTGTCCTCCGAGTGATTCACCTTCTTCTTTGTCGATCAAAACTAGGTAGAAATTGCCTCAAATGACGGTTTACCTACACAAACATGATAAAAGCGAGAAATATGCGAGAAGAAGGTAAAACACGTACAAACGCTCTTAGGGAGCGTAAAAGGCAAGCAAAACGAGACAAAAAAGGGTGAAAAAGTAGGACGAAATGACACTATATCACCGATCCCTTGATAAATACACAATTAAGATAATAAACTAATATAAACTACACGCTAAGGGTGAATCGTTGTAAGTACAACGCTCGCTAGCTCACTTGTCAAAACCCTATGCAACACCAACCTGCAACATGTTTATTCATGAAACATGAATGCCACATTCAGTGGGGAGTAACTCGGGGTTCTCCCAGCCATATCACATGAAAACGCACATAAGCAAGTATAGAAACATGTATCATCATGCATACATACATATCATGCCGATTATAAGAAGATAATTTCTTATTAACATTGCATAAGCATGTGAAACATCCATCGTATCATCATCATGCAACATCGACTCGGGGAAAACTCCCCTTGGCAACCACATGTACACTAAGGGCTTGCATCTCACCATTAGCAACATATGCTTGAGAAGGTTTGTGACTCAACATACAAACCAATCATAGGCATCCAATCAATCACGTATACAATCCATTATATGATCAAACATAAGCATACACACTCTTACGGTAAATGAAACGCACTAGCATCTTCACTTTGCAAGACAAGTCAATGTAAGTCCACGGGATAAGGCGTTTCCCTGAACCGTATGCGATAAGGCATATCGCATACTCATGACCAAGACAAACATGTCCACGGGATAAGGCGTTTCCCTGAACTGTATGCGATAAGGCATTTCGCACACACATATGACTTCAATCCTCTCGGTAGGACGAAAATAATAAGACGGTCCTAGTCTAACTCTGGCCAGACTCTTGGGATATGGCCGTTTTCCGATTCGACAAGTGGTAAGGCGTTCCACATCCAAGACTCGAGATAAGGCGTTTCTCAAGTACCCCAAATCCGGCAAGGGCAGCTAACAGAAGAGGCGGATAGAGCACAAGTATCCAACTCTAGCTTATAAGCATGGAGGGGAAGTCTAATAAGTCAAGCAAGCACGCTACATGCAATGACACCTCCTCGCAAGGATACAACAATTGACGGCCGGGTCGATCAACGCATTGCGTTCGCCTCCCAACAACGTCGTCGTATCCCCACTAACAAATGCACAAAAGCATCAAGGTTTTACCTCCATCGCTCGGACATCAAGTTTAACGAGTATAGAGGTGCAATCAGGAAAAGAGAGCTAAAAAAAACAATGGACAAGGCTAAATCCATTAATCAGGGCATAATCGACTCAAAAGAGGAAACATGCTAAATGCGTCACTAAAAATGTGAGAAAGACATGTGATATAGATGTAACTATGATAAACAAGAGTCAATACATGATACATAAGCATTAGACCAAGTTTAAGGAGTATAATGAATAAGAAAGATAGATCTCATCTCAAAACAACAAGTTTGGAAACTAATTAACTAAAGCAAGGGTCCACTTCAAACGGTCATAACTAGGGTTCTAGACATGCAAATTCATAAATTCTAAATGGAGGTGATAGCTTATCCTCTTATGATTCCAACGATAAGTCATACGCCCTAAACAGACAAGGAACGAAAGAGATATGACCATTTTACGAAAAAGTGTTGGACCTGAACCGCCCGGGTTGAGATGGACCCGCCCGGGTTGAGATGGACCCGCCCGGGTTGAGATGGACCCGCCCGGGTTTAGATGGACCCGTCCGGGTTAAAAGTGTCCTGCTCGGGTTAAGGCTCAAACCCGCCCGGGTTGGACTGGACCCGCCCGGGTTCTATTCAAATCCGCAAGGGTTCAAGCCAAAATTCACCCAAACTTCAAGTTTAAGCCAAACAAGTTCATACCCATTTGTAATTACCAACATAAACCATCAGAAATGACCACTAAACATAACATATGAGCATCATAACATTCCATATGACATTAAAAGCATAATTAAGTTATCATTTAAGACTTAAATACAAGTTTAAGCAACAAGAAGGTAATTCATCATCAACACCACCAATTTTCCATCAAATTGGGACATACAAGATGTAATTCAACAATTAAATATATTGTAGTCATAGATCTATACTATTATCTACACAAGAACTCGTCTTTCACATGGAAACTAGTCTAAAACACGTAGAAAAGCACATAAAATGTGATATCGAGTAACTCGTCAACATTACCTCGATTTGAATTTCAAAGCTTTGATTCCCAAGCTAAATATCAACCCACATGAATTCCTTGACCCAAAATCTTCAAAACCCATCTTTTTCTGACAAATAACGCGACAAGAACCCAAAACCGAAATACGGAAAAGACGGTCTAATAAGGAAGTTAAAAGTTTTGATCTTTTATTAGCTAGAAAGAAAGAGGATGGTGAGAGGATTCCGAAACATTAAACGAAATTAAATTTGGTTAAGAAACGAAGAAGTTATGTCCGTCTTAAGTTTAGATCGAGAAAAATGGGTTTTATAAAAAGTTGGAGGAAATGGGTATTTGATGTTATGAAAAGGAAGAGGAAGATGAGAGGAGAAGATTGATATAAAAATTGTCAAGTTTCGTTGAAAGAAGGAGAAATGACATTCGTCTTAAGTTTATGAAGTTATGGAGATTTAATGGTGGTTTTGGGTGTATGAGTAGACGTGGCAAACAGGTCAATCGGATTGGGTTCGGGTCGGGCCAATTCGGTTCGAGCCAGTTCTGGTCTATCATATTATCGGGTTAGGTCGGGTCGGGTCGGGTTGTTTCGGGTTTCGAGTGATTTTCGGGTAGGTTGATCGGGTCAGTTTCGGGTCAACAGGTCGGGTTATTTCGGGTTCGGGTCAATAATAAAAAAAAAAGGTACATATAGTCATTTCAAGTCTTTTTTGTTCAATTAGAGTTATATTTTTTCGGGTCATTTTCGGGTTAGTGGTTTCAGATCGGGTCATCTCGGGTAATCGGGTCGGTTTCGGGCCGACTCACTTGGGGTCAAGTTCGGGTCGGGTCTAGTTAATTCGAGTTTCGGGTTATATTCGGGTTTTGCAATTCGGGTTAGTTTCGGGTCTCGGGTCAGCCTTTTCGGGTAGGGTCATTCGGGTGTGGTTGCTTTTGCCAGGTCTATGTATGAGGAAGAAGATGAAGGTATTATCTTGCTGAAATTTTGAGGATTAAGGAGGAGGGATAAGTGAGTTAATTTTGAGATTGTGAGTAATAGAAGGCCCAAATTTCATATCGACTTAACTCACTGTTGTGTGTTTTAATTGACCTCACAAGCGAACAAGTTATCGTTGGGTATTGCAAGGGTCGTATCCCAAGGGAGGGTAATTATGGTTCTAAGACGGTTTAATCAAATTCTAGTTTAATTCTAGCAAAAAGCAAGTTGAAGACGACTAATGCTAAACAAGGCTAACAAGAAGGCAAATATGCGATTTAAAACAAAGATTAAAAGAAACTAAGGTGAATGGGTTCATTAATGTAAGTATAGGTCAATTATGGTGGTGGGGGGGGGGGGGTTAAGACTAGTCTAATAGTGAGTCTAAACATATCTCCACCTCTCGGTGCAAGACGGTAAATAGGCAAGCCTCCACCTCTCGGTGCGAGACGAGCCCTAGCCTAAGGTTCGATTGGGTTCTCGCCCTAACCTACCCCTAAACATCCAAAACAAACACACAAATACAATACAAGTCCAAGCTCTCAGTCAAACTAGTAATTAAACATGGAAAAGACTCAAATTACTCATTCAAGCATTTCAACAAACATCTTGTGTGCACAAAACAAGTAGACTACCAAAAGACTTAATCTTTATGCCCAATTACCATAATCGACCCATAAACCTACAATAAATCCCCCATCTACCCTAGAAAAACACTACTCACTCATATTAATGGAGGAAAGCATTAACGATGGATACTTTGATATGAAATAAACAAGAGAAGACATATTCAACATGTAAACTAATCAAATAAACAAGAAAGAGCAATTAAATGACAAGTGAATAAAAGAAACAAGAAAGAGCAATTAAATGACAAGTGAATAAAATAAAGATGAGAAATTACCAAACATGTAATAAAAGATGAGAGCTTGAATTAATAATGGAAGAAAGAGTCTCCTCTTGTCTTCAAATTACAACCCAAATCTTCACTAATAACTAAGAGAAAGACTAGATATAATAATAACTAACTAGAAAGAAGAGTAATTGTAGCTAATTAAGAGAGATTGGGTTGCTAATTAGGGAGATATTTCTTACTAATTATAGGTTTCTTCTATCTAGAGTTGTGTGTAGAAATGAATTAATAGAGGGGTATTTATAGGCTGGTGGGATTAAAGGTTCAAAATAAGAAGAAAAGTTGAAATTGCGGACTGGGGGTCCCAGCGGTCGGCCGACTGGGACCCCCGGTCCCTTTCTTCTTCTTTCTTTCTTCTTTCTTTCCTTATGCCGTCTCCCCAGCCGGCCGGCCGGCTGGCGGTGGCCTAGAACGACTGGGACTAGGCTGCTCCTCCTTCCTTCTTTCTCTTGGTGTCGAATCCCCCAGCCGGTCGGCCGGCCGCCGATGGCTTGGACCGGCTGGGGCTCCCTCCTTCTTCTTCTTCTTCTTTCTTTCTTTGTTGGGGCTAGGTGGGGTGCTCGGTCGGCCAGCCGGCGGTGGCCTGGACCGGCTGGGACTCCCTGCTCCTTTCCTTCTCGCCTTTCCTTCATTTCTTCTTCTCTTTTCCTTATGTATTTGTTTTGTGACGGTTTCTCGATTCTCATCCCGTCTCGTCCTTGTCTTGGCATATTTCCTATAAAATGAGACGGAAATAAATAATGTGAGAGTACGCGGAATGAGGGTCAAAATACGATAAAACCGACGCTAAAACTAAATTAAATATGCCGAAACAAAAGAGAGTAGAGAGTGGAAAACGGTCCAAATTAATCGTATATCACTCACTTGGATTTTCGCGTAGAATCCGATTATGAACTCGTAACAGACTGACATGCGACGGTTTCTACCCACCTGAACGAAATTCTATTTAACATTAATTTAAAGTCACGAAATCATAAATTATCAACTTATAAATATTTTAACCAATAAAAGCAAAAGACGAATTTATAAAATTTAGGACTATAGTAAATTACTCATTATTATAAAATCTGGGGTGTTACAGTTAGAGTTAGTGGGGGATTATGGGTTTACGGATGAGTTAATATGAGGTTATAGGGTGTAGTAGTTGATTAATTGTCTTATTTCCAACTATTACATTTAACATGTTTATGAAATTCTTGTATAAAACTTGTATGATTCTTTCCCTTGTCTGCGCATATCCATAAGATCGTGAGCCTTGGATGTTGCTAGAACCGCTTAAGTTGGCACATTAGACCTAGTGTAAGCGAGAGGTAGCTGGAGACGAAGTGAGGAGGAATTGTAAGATCGAAAGCCTCAAATAACTGAGCCTAGATAAGGCGACCTATTGACTACTAGGCTCGATCTTCTTATAACCCATGTCACCCATGCCCCCCATGTGAACCCACTCACCTTATTCTTCTCTTTATTGGTTAATTTCCGATTATCCTAGTCTATGTTGCTACTTACTTGTTGTTTTAATTGCTATTTTCCTTAGTTTATTCTTATTTCTTATTTGCTACAATTACTTCCGTCCTAATTTAGTCAAAAATCCAAAGCCAATTTACGTGACTTGCAAAAGCTTTAGTGGACTTACTTAGATTGAATTGACACTACCGTCACTGAGATCGACATCCGACTTACATAATTTAATAATCTATAATTCTTACATCAAAATGGCGCCGTTGCCGGGAACGATGTTGTATGTTTAATATGATTGTTGTCCATTCTACTTTAGTTTTTGTCTTTTGCCTTAAGGAACTTAGTTCCTTGGGACAATTCTTACCGTTTATTTGTAGTTTCTTGTATGCCCAGGCGAGCTCCTCCCAAAGAGCAACTTCCAATCGATCCTGAGATCGAAAGGACTTGTAGGAGGCTTTGCAAAGTCTTCAAGACCGTGGATATAAGCTTTACTTTGAATACAGTTACTACAACGGAGGAGCCTATATCTTTGCTTGGAGAAGGGGTCTAGAGAATCAGGTAGCTAACGAAGTGGAAATTGAACACCTTGGGGTAGATAGTTTAATTGCCACGGTTGAGGAGTTTGTTAACCCATTTGGGGACCAAATTGTTGTAGTGAGTGTCCTCAACAATAGTGCGATCACTTAATTAAATCTCATTAACAATAATATAAAGGGGTGATTAGTATTATAGTCAACTGATCCACATTAATCGGTAATGATTGACTTGCTAGAGTTTGACATTACTGTCGTAAGACGATGGTGATCACTTGATTCCTTGAGGTTACACCAAAAGGACGATTGCCAAATCATAAAGTAAATTAATTGTATATTGATACAGATTAGTTAACCCCTTGTATTGAATAAGTTCAGTCTGTATATGAGAATTATCTTACGATTAATTATACGATTATATGAAATACATTTTGGTGATTAAATGTTATATTGCCAAAGTTGTACGATGTTTATGAAACATTAGAGATAAGACTAATTGGTTAATATAATTACAATAAGTTGTAAATTATATGAGATGGACCATTTTACCTGTATATTTGTAGATCATCACCTAAAATGTTAAGTATGATTTATTTGTTGTAAGATTGTATTTAATTGTTAAATATGATTTTATAAGCTCAAATACATGCTAATTGTCACATGTCACACATATGACAATTGACAAAATGTATTAAGATAAAATGGATCCCATATTAACCCATGTATAACCGGTTTTTGGGTGGTTGTAGGTTAGTATGATCATGCCTTGAGATTAAATACTAAGACATGTTTAATACCCTAACTAACCTAAGCCTACACTAGATACATGGGTAAGGGAGAAAGCATGCATGCTTGTCCCCCGCCCATCTCCCAAAACCGGCATGCCCAAGTACAAAGAGAAGTGTAACACCCGCAAATGTACCCTATTTTTATATTAAAAATATTATACGGATACTTTTCAGCGAAATTTTAGATTTAGTCTAGATATTATTTTCCCGTATCTAATTTAAAAAATCCGAGTTCGTTTTCGGACTTTACTCGAAATTCCGAGTGAGTTACGTCTTAAGGCGCTTTTGGGCTTTTCCATGTTTTTCCACTCACTCCCTTATACTTCTTTAAACCCTAAACTCCTCATTTCCACTTACTCCTTCTTCCTCACCAAGTAACCACCCAAAACCTAAGGTCCATATTTGATCAAGCTAAAGATCGACACTACTCCTTCATTACTCGCTCAAATCCGCTAATTTTCGTCTCAATCTTTCCCTCTCATCGTCCTCTATCTTAATTGGTAATAAAATTACCGTCTTTCTCACTTATCAATTTATCCGTCTTTCTCAAAGATGAATTATATTCATCCTTTGTTGTCTAATTGTAGGTGGAGACCTTCAAGAACTCGACAAAGACTACTACTTAGTAGAAGAGGACCTAGACAAGGATTGAAGACGCAAAAAGGTAACGGTGAAGGGTTACTCGATATCATTACGTGTTTTTAATGTGTTTTTGATGTTAGTAATCGTATTTAGAATAGGATGATTAGTCCTAGGAATTGTGTTGTTGATAATAGTTGTTGTTAGTTGATAATTGTTAATGAGAATTGATGATTGATGATGATAATTGATGTTTGTTGATGATTCATTGTTGTTGAGTGATGGTTTTCGTGCATTGTGCTCCCAGCCGGCCGACCGGCTGCCGGTCGGCTCACCGGCTGGGAGGGTGGCTGACATTTACGTTGCATTTTGGTATTACTTTGGTCTCAGCCGGCCAACCGGCTGCCGGTCAGCCGACCGGCTGAGACACCCCCATTTCCTTCTTCTTTTCCTCATATGTCTTATGGTCCCAGCCGGTTAGCCGGCTGCCGGTCCCCTTGGCCGCCTGGGACACGCTGTATATTGTGTTGGTTTCCAAATGTTACTCAGGTGCCAGCCGGGTAGCCGGCGGCCGGTCCACTTGACCGGCTGGCACACGCTGCCTTTCGTTCTCTATATTTTCTTATACTTTCATTTATAATAGTTCGCATGGTTCGTTTATCGTATAAATTTAAGTAATGACTTTAAATATTCATGTTTAAAATATATGATGTTACATTCACTTGTATCACATGTTTTGTGACGGTTTTTCATATATCCCACTTTGAGTCGGTTTTACATATGTTATGATTTGAGCACTAATTGTTAAGTGCTTTGAACTCTCATTCCCCGGCTACCTTCTTGATAAGTGATATTTTGTACTAATTTATCCCTCGTTTTAGCTCGATTTCTATGCGATTTATGCACTTTGTTAAGTGATTAACGAGCTAATATGCCTATTCTAGTTGTTTTGCGTGTTTTGACTCGTTTTATAGAAAATGAAGCGGTTTTGCTATATTTTCTTACTATTTGGAGCAAAGGCACTAGAATACGAGTTTTCAAGGAACCGATGATAGCCATTTCACGATTTGACTACAATCCCGCTACATCCTTCCTCGAGTGAACTCAATTTGGACTTTGACTTTGTTTCTCAAAGGAAAACATCAACCCAAGTCAAAGGAAGACTAGCCCAAGCCCAATTACGTGTTACATTGACCAAGACCTAGGCATAGGATTCCGTGCCCAAAGACGAAATTGGAAAAGACGGAAAAATCCATCTGGGTTACATACCCGATCGGATTACCACATACCCGATCGGGTATGTTTGCAGATGAACGTCTCTTGGCTCTTCTTCTACCAAGCTTAAATGAGTGATAAAAGGCTTTGTCAAGGGTATGAATTTGGACGAAATGCAGCAGCCATGCAGCCCTATAAAAGCCAAGGATCATCTCATACAATTATATACAATTAGCATACTTTACATACTTTCATATACTTTTTTCATACAATAATCTACAAAACTTAGAACACAATTAGTATACACATTTTCATACAAGTTTTAGATTATAGTTTATGCAATTTCCTAGTACTTCTCTACTGTTTTTATAAGCTTTTGTTATTGGGTTGGATATTTGTTCTTTACTTTCGTTCTTATATAATCGTATTCCAAACTCGGTAATTCTGTATCCTTTACTTATGCAATTTTCATCATGAACTTTAATCTAATTAGTATTATTTTCATATTATTGTTGTTAGGAAACTCATCTAAAAGTAATCTAGTCAAGACCTAAATATTGTTTAGTATGCCATCTTTTATTTTGCCTAATCATATAATCATGGAATTCATCACTAGAATTATTATTAATATAATCACCATAATCATTATAGTACTTTTATTTCATAGTTTAATTTCCTACATCTTTTTCCTCTTAATTTATTTAATCACATAAAATAGATTAATTCTAACATTGTAAGATTATCATTGTGTAAATACAATAAATAGAATTGTAATATTGAAATGATTTACTAGTTAAAATGAATTAAAAAAAGAGTCGATACCAATTGAACCACCTAGTTTGTTTCTTCCTTTGGTCGTGTCAAATTCTATAACTTTGTTTAGTGGCCATGAACAATTGTTTGCATTAGTCAATTTCCATCTTTGTAACGAGAGTTGGGATGGGGATTAGGACTACCAATAGGGGTTTAGTGACCTAACCAGGCTGAGAGGACGTTAGGACCCATTAAAAAGTCGGTACGAATCCGAGAGGAATATACCGCTACAAGGCTTAGACAATCGTAGTAATTCTAATGTTGGTATCAATAAAACTTTTAAATTGTTTTGCATGTATTTCTCTTTCACTATATCAATTTGATTAGATAGTTTATTTTACCGTTTTAGATAGTTTATTTTATTGTTGTTTAGTTAGTTTACTTTACCGTCATTTTATTATCATTCTTAGATAGTTTACTTTATTGTTATTTGCTACTGTATTAGTTAGTTAGATAGCTTTTCAATATTGTCATTTTAATTATCGTCCTTAGTTAGATTTTAAATATTGTCATTTGGATCAGAACACTTCCCCGATCGGATTCGTGACTACCCGATCGGGTAAGTTGTCTGCTTCGAGTTTTAAATATCGTCATTTACATACTTGTCATTTAAATATCGTCATTTACATACTTGTCATTTTATTTTATGTTCGTAGTTTAGACAACCACCTCAAATGACTCGGACTTAAATGAAAATCACTCCATAGCAATTCATAGTTAACAAGTACTCCCTGAGGATCGACACCCTACTTCCCTAATTACATTCCTTATGTTGTCAGCCTAAGTGTGGGTAATTATTTTTGTATCGGGATCGCGACAAGCACGGTCAAAATTTTGGCGCCGTTGCCGGGGAGCACGGTTTTGTTTATCTATGTATTGCTGATTTTTGTTTAAAATTCTACCATTTTTAGGTACAACCGTACCTCAAAATCATCACTAGCTTTTTTTTTGTGTTTTTCTTGTAGGTTGACAAAAATGGTGCTAACAAAGGAAGATCCAAGGTACCGGGTTTTTGAGCTTGCTAGTGGGATCCCAGGGGTCCATATGACTTTGATTGCTCTCATTGAGGGTAACCAATTTAGTGGTAAACCAAATGAAAACCCGTCACACCATATCCAAACCTTTTGTGAATTGTGTCAAACCTTTATGAGGGAGGGAATCACCCAAAACCAAATTAGAGAAACTCTCTTTCCTTTATCACTAAAGAGGGAAGCTAAATGGTGGTTCACCCGTCGTTTAAAGGATGCCACAAGACCAATGGAGTGGGAAGAGATTGTCATCGCTTTTCACCGTAGGTTTAAAACCACTATGTCAAACCTATCAATTAATTCACAAAAAGAAAGTGGGGAAGGTTCACAAAGTAATGGGGGAGAGCGAAAGAAAAGCCGAGTGGAAACTTCATGTGATGTTGACACTACCATTTCCTTAGCCTGTCCCGTTCCATCTAATGAAACCACCCCAAAAAGCACTTTATATCATCCAAAAGCTTTAAATCCGTTTACCTCACTAACAACACCTTGTGAACTTTGTGGAGGAATAGGGCATGTACCTCAACAATGTGGGAACAAACTCACACCCTTAAACCCTTTTCACCCACAATTTCGCCAAACTCAACCCACTAATACACCTCATACAATTCCACACTCATCCTTTCAAAATGATCAATTGATAGCTAAAGTAGATGTCAAGTTAAGGGAAGTAATCCAAGCCCAACATAATATGTACTCATACTTCTTTTCTAGCATAAACTCACTCAAATCAACCATTTTGTCTCTCCAAAAGAGAGTAGAAGAGTTGACTCCATCGAGTTCTAGCCAAACCACCCAAGAGAGTGAAGAACCATTGATTGTCACAATTAACATGATTAGTGACAAACCTTGTGATCATCCTCTTGGGAATGGAAAGAGTAAGGAGCCCATCTTTAGGTTACCCCATGAACTTTGCAATAATCCAACACTAGCCAAACCAACCAAAGTCCCTACACAAGAGGAGACATCCCGTCTCGAAGCTTTGATCATGACATTGATAAAAGCTCAAGGGAAATTAGAAGAAAGAGTTGTTGAAACGACAAAGGCAAATGACGAAGCTTTCTCAAGGTTGGAGGCGAGGATTGGCAAGATATCTAGAGGAAAAGAAGCAACCAAAGACTCTCACAAGGAACCTACCCTTGAACAAGGGAAGGTTATCATTCCTTCTAAACTTAAAGATCCAGGTTGTTTTAACATTTCTTTCACAATGAGTCTTCATAAGGTCAAAAATGCATTGTGTGATTTAGGAGCCGCTATTAGCGTCATGCCTTTTTCCTTCTATCATGACCATTGCCCAATACAAATGAAGATTACTAATACTAGCCTTCAACTAGCCGATGGATCTATGCATACTCCAGCAGGATTTGTGGAAGATGTCCCCGTACGGATTGGATACTTCCTTATTCCCGTTGATTTTTATGTCATATTTTCAAAGAAAGAAAGATACGACTATATTATATTAGGAAGACCCTTCCTAAATAAAGTTGGGGCTTGTATAGATGTGAAAGGAGAGAAGATCACCTTTGAAATAGATGGATCAAGTGCCACCTTTGATAAAAAGGGGAATGTATTGAGTGTAGGTGATGGTGACCTCGAAGCATTCAAAGCTTCGAAAGTATATTTAGAATGAGATTGCCATGGGTGTTGGCAAAAGGGTAAATGAAAAATTCAAGGACGAATCAAGCTACAAGGAGCTCAAATCCCTTCACAAGGCTTAAGGAGGGAAAGCAATACAAAGTCTAGCATGACTTAAAAATGCGCTTGTCGGGAGGCAACCCGTCTTTCCCTTTACTTTTTCTTTATGCATTCTTTATTTCACTTATTAGACAATGATTTTGACTATTTTATTTGGACTACCTTTTTGGATTTTGTGTTGTAATAGTTAGGAACAATTATCGTTTTACTTATTATTTACATTTAGAAATGCATGTTTAGTTGATAGTTTTTCGTACTTAGAATTGGAGGACCTATTGAGACAAGAAGGAGCTATCCTTGGCCCAAGTTGCCAAGATTACCAAGGTTAGTAAGTATTTTAAAGGACATAGCGAAAAGGTAAGAGCAAGTAGCAAAGAAAAAGGAAACAAAAACCGGACCAGCAAACTTCCCCGATCGGATTCCTGTATACCCGATCGGGTATATTGTCTGCTTCGTATTTTGTTCTATTTTCTTCTATAAAGCCAACACACTACCTTTGCTTGCTGCCATATAACCGTGTTCTTCAACTTTCAAAGCTCAAATTCTCTCAAAACCTTCATTTCTTAGTCTTTTCTTACAAAATTTGTCACTATAGTTCATCAAAGGCAACTTCTAAGCATTATCAAGTAAGTTTATTCTACTTTAGTTACTTCAATCTCTCTATTTTTTTCAGAAATCCAACATGAACAAACCCTAACCCAAATTTGGGGGTTCTTGATTTTGATTGAAAAACTTGTTTAAATTGGAGTTCTAATACTTCTTACATGCTATGGAGTGAATGTTAGTGATTAATTAGTATGCTTACTATGACTTGAATGCTCATATGCCAATTAGGATACTCATCTTTACTATATGCTAAGAACTTATGCTTAAGTGGTAGTATGATGCTTGAATTCATGCTTTATACTATGAACTTATGATCTTATTGTGTTAATTTAGCATTAGTACTTTTGAGTAGTGGCCAAACTCATGATTCAAGTGTATGTTGCTCATCTTAGTGACATATTGTTATGCTTAAGAACATCCATTTGTGCTCAAAGGTAGCATGATAATGTTTCACTTAGGTAGCTATGCTTGAATTTGTGCTTAAGGCTTAGTATTCTAACACTTATGCTATCAAATTGTGTTTATAAAGAAGTGTTCTAATACTAATTTCTTTTAGCAAATGGCACCTACAATAAGGAGATCAAAGAGGGCAAGAACCTCCAATCAAGGAGAAAGTAGTAGAGCCCATGAAGAAGACATAGAAATGCTTGAAGCAAATGATCAACCCGAAAATCAAGGAGATGCTATGCATGATCCTGATTTTCCGGATGTAGAATTTAGTTCAAGCAAGCAATGGCAAAATTGGTGCATTCTTAAGAGCAAAGGTATGAGGGCTACCAAATTCCTCGATGTTTCTTCTTTAAGACATATGAAGCTTTATGAGCATGTTAAAGTGTTATTTAGGTGTCTAGGAATGAATGCTAGCATGAACGTTAGTTATAAGACCTACCCTCAATTAACCCTTGAATTCTTGAGCTATTTGAGTTACAAAGGTCTAGGAATAGAAACTCTATGCCTCAAGTTCGTTTCGATTATTCAATGATGATTATAGTATGAACTTAGAGACCTTTGCTAGACAATTCGGTCTCACCTATGAGGACACTGTTACCTCACCTCCAGAAGGCTTTGATGTTAGCCTGGTTTGGAACACTATTTCGACTTACCCTGTCTCTCGTTGGGACCATGTCCCACACCAACACATCCATCATCCCGCCATTAGAATCTGGCAAAGATTCATGGGATGGACCTTCTTGGGTCGTGCTGAACCTCACTTGGTGAGACGGGTGGAGTTAGATATTTTAGGAGGATTTTTTAATGTGAATGGTGAAGAACCATGGTCTATTAGCATTCCGTACTATTTTGCTGTTCAGTTAACTAAAGCCATTAATCCTAAGAACACTGCCATTGTCTATGGAGGTCTTATTACTCACCTTGCTATGCGAGTTTGTGGTTTTAACCAAGCCACCACTAACCTCTAGGCATTGACTACACCTCCCACCGAGATGGGAAATGGGTTGGATTATGATTATTTTGTTCAGCTTAACTGGTTTCGTGTCTCTCACCCCCATATGATTTGGAGGATAGCTGGCCGTGATTCGGTCAAGTTGACCGCCGAGGTAGACTAAATTCCATTACTTATGCAGCGTCCTCAACTTCAAGAGGGTGAGGCTATCTTACCTCGACCCACTTAGTTCCTTCCTGTTGGGGATATTACCCCTAATGACCCCCCTGTTCAGCTTAGATCCCACCGCTCTGAGGTAGGATCATCCTCTCGGTCGACCTATGCTACGGGCGACGTGACCGCCATGTTTGAAGCCTTAACCTTGTCCGTTAATAGAATTCAGTCCGACCAGCAGCTTGCTTTGCACCCCATTTATGACCACTTTGCTAGGCAAGGTGTGATTAGACCTGAGGGCCCCCACCCGTCTTTTTATACTTGGCCCGAAGGGGGGTATGGTACTACTTATGATGCAGGTATGCCGCAGACCGGGCCTGATTACTGTGGAACTGACTATGGCGTTGAGAGTTTTGGAGGGTATAGAGGTGATTTTAGAGATCACCAAGTAGAAGAGTACCAATCCTTAGGAGCCAGCAACCCAACCGGGATCATTGCTTCTCGTGGTAGTTATTATTCTGCAGATGATACCTACTATACAGATGCTTCTGGATCCGCATCCAAGCCACCTCCTTCAGAGAGGAGAGGTCGTAGCTGGTGGCCTTTGTGATGAGATGACAATGAGCTCCCCTTGTTTATACTAGCTTGGAGGAGGCTAGACAGTTTGTAAGCTTTTATTTCTTTCTCTTATTTTTCGCATTTTTAGTTCTCTTTTTAGCCCCTTTTCCCATTATAATTTCATCTTGTTTCTCTGTTCTATGTGCTACCAACCGTTTCTTGGTTTGCTTCTGTTATAATTGCATGCACATTGAGGACAATGTGAAGTTTTAGCTTGGGGGAGGATTTGCATTTAGGATTGCATTTAGATTTTTTACTTTTTAGTTTATTTTCTTAGTTTACTTTTAGTTTCTATTGAAAAAAAAAATCGAAAAAAATCAAAAACACAAAAAGAAAAGATCATTTCCATCTTACATTTCTCAATTTATAGTTTTTAAAAGCTAATGTTTCAACATGTTATGAGGAATTGTGCATTCATGGGGATGTCTTGTACACAATAGGTAGAAAGTTGCAATTGGACTTAATTAAGCTTGATCTTGACTTTGGCAAGCTACTCATATTGTAAGGTAGAGCCTCTAGTGGTCGGTACATCTGAACTCGATCCCAGTTTAGGAGTGAGTAGTTTCTCCTTATAGTCTGTGTCACATCAAAACGCATAAGTATGGTTTTTATTCCATTTTCTATAAGTATTACTGTCATGATCTACATTTTGAAGCCATTCACTCTTGTTCACATTTCGCAAAAAAAACACCCTTCTTTCTAGCCACATTATATTATTGCCTACCCTTGTTGAGCTAGTAACCGACTTTATGTGTAGGGGTGTTCTGTGCTTTTGCGATGTTCTGATAATGCCACCATTTGGTGTGAACTTGCTGTCTCGGGATTGCTGATTCCCGTGTTTCTCAAAGAAAAAAAAAGAGCTTTGGAAAAAATGATGAGAAATGAAAAATGAAAGGAAATTGAAAGCTCAAAAAAAAAAAAAAAAAAAAAGAGAAAAGAAAAGAAAAGAAAAAGAAGAGAAAAACGCTTCCAAGAAAAGAAAAGAAAGAAAAATGTTGGGAAGTCGTAACTTGATTTTTCATGTTTAATAAGTCAATATGCTGCTTTTGGCTTTGACTATTGTTGATGGGAATTGGTATAATTTGGATTGAGTATCCACTACACATTTGGTTATTACTAGCTTGACTTTAAGCTCCACATGACCAAAATCGTTTGTCCACTTTCTTACCCAAATTTCCCAAGCCTTTTCTTTACTTTTCTAATGCTTCCTACATTACATTTTGATCATGATTAGTCTTACTTAATGATTTTGGATTGTCTACCATACTAGACTACGGGCACATTCTTATAAGTTGTAGATAGGAGAGTGTCACTTCAAATTTGAACCAATATTTCCTATTTTACAAAAATTTGAGTGAAGAGTGTAACGTGAGAGTCCATAGTCAATGAGATCATGTAAAAGCTGAAAAAGTCCAAAGAATATTTTTTATGCTGCGCCGTTATGTAAATCTCAACCATGATTCGCATTTTTCTTCGCCCTTGTTGTTACGGATTTATGATACATCTACTTATTAAGAGCTTACTTTTTGAGATTTGTATGATAGATTGATCATGGTTTGCTACCCTTGTCCTGGTTATGATTGTTATGTTTGCTTGAGGACAAGCAAGGGTTTAGCTTGGGGGAGTTTGATAAGTGATATATTGTACTAACTTATCCCCCGCTTTAGCTCGATTTCTATGCGATTTATGCACTTTGTTAAGTGATTAACGAGCTAATATTGTTATTCTAGTTGTTTTGCGTGTTTTGACTCGTTTTATAGGAAATGAAGCGGTTTTGCTATATTTTCTTACTATTTGGAGCAAAGGCACTAGAATACGAGTTTTCAAGGAACCCATGATAGCCATTTCACGATTTGACTACAATTCCGCTACATCCTTCCTCGAGTGGACTCAATTTGGACTTTGACTTTGTTTCTCAAAGGAAAACATCAACAGAAGTCAAAGGAGGACTAGCCCAAGCCCAATTACGTGTTACATTGACCAAGACCAAGGCATAGGATTCCGTGCCCAAAGACGAAATTGGAAAAGACGGAAAAATCCATCTGGGTTACATACCCTATCGGATTACCACATACCCGATCGGGTATGTTTGCAGATGAACGTCTCTTGGCTCTTCTTCTACCAAGCTTAAATGAGTGATAAAAGGCTTTGTCAAGGGTATGAATTTGGACGAAATGCAGCAGCCATGCAGCCCTATAAAAGCCAAGGATCATCTCATACAATTATATACAATTAGCATACTTTACATACTTTCATATACTTTTTTCATACAATAATCTACACAACTTAGAACACAATTAGTATACACATTTTCATACAAGTTTTAGATTATAGTTTATGCAATTTCCTAGTACTTCTCTACTGTTTTTATAAGCTTTTGTTATTGGGTTGGATATTTGTTCTTTACTTTCGTTCTTATATAATCGTATTCCAAACTCGGTAATTCTGTATCCTTTACTTATGCAATTTTCATCATGAACTTTAATCTAATTAGTATTATTTTCATATTATTGTTGTTAGGAAACTCATCTAAAAGTAATCTAGTCAAGACCTAAATATTGTTTAGTATGCCATCTTTTATTTTGCCTAATCATATAATCATGGAATTCATCACTAGAATTATTATTAATATAATCACCATAATCATTATAGTACTTTTATTTCATAGTTTAATTTCCTACATCTTTTTCCTCTTAATTTATTTAATCACATAAAATAGATTAATTCTAACATTGTAAGATTATCATTGTGTAAATACAATAAATAGAATTGTAATATTGAAATGATTTACTAGTTAAAATGAATTAAAAAAAGAGTCGATACCAATTGAACCACCTAGTTTGTTTCTTCCTTTGGTCGTGTCAAATTCTATAACTTTGTTTAGTGGCCATGAACAATTGTTTGCATTAGTCAATTTCCATCTTTGTAACGAGAGTTGGGATGGGGATTAGGACTACCAATAGGGGTTTAGTGACCTAACCAGGCTGAGAGGACGTTAGGACCCATTAAAAAGTCGGTACGAATCCGAGAGGAATATACCGCTACAAGGCTTAGACAATCGTAGTAATTCTAATGTTGGTATCAATAAAGCTTTTAAATCATTTTACATGAATTTCTCTTTCACTATATCAATTTGATTAGATAGTTTATTTTACCGTTTTAGATAGTTTATTTTATTGTTGTTTAGTTAGTTTACTTTACCGTCATTTTATTATCATTCTTAGATAGTTTACTTTATTGTTATTTGCTACTGTATTAGTTAGTTAGATAGCTTTTCAATATTGTCATTTTAATTATCGTCCTTAGTTAGATTTTAAATATTGTCATTTGGATCAGAACACTTCCCCGATCGGATTCGTGACTACCCGATCGGGTAAGTTGTCTGCTTCGAGTTTTAAATATCGTCATTTACATACTTGTCATTTAAATATCGTCATTTACATACTTGTCATTTTATTTTATGTTAGTAGTTTAGACTACCACCTCAAATGACTCGGACTTAAATGAAAATCACTCCATAGCAATTCATAGTTAAGAAGTACTCCCTGAGGATCGAAACCCTACTTCCCTAATTACATTCCTTATGTTGTTAGCCTAAGTGTGGGTAATTATTTTTGTATCGGGCTCGCGACAAGCACGGTCAATCCTCGCTCGTAAGGCTGGAATGTCGGAACGAGGAGTGTATCCTTACTGCTTGATTTCATGTTTTAGTGGGCATATGACGACGTTGTTGGGAGGCGAACGCTTTGCGTTGATCGACCCGGCAGTCAAATGTTGTATACTTGCGAGGTGGTGTCATTGCATGTAGCGTACCGCTTGTTATGATGCTTGTGCTCTTTTCCGCCTCTTTCGTGAAGGTTGACCGAATTTGGGGTACTCGGCTTCTATGTTTGACCGAGTCTTGGATGCGAAATGTTTATCGCATGTCGAATCGGAAAATGTTATTTCGAGAGTCTGGCCAGGTTTAGACTAGGATCAGATATTTATATCGTCGTCCTACCAGAAGGAAATTAGTCTACATATACGAAATGTTAATCGTGTATGCGTTCAGGGAAATGTTTATCCCGTGGATGCGATTTTAATCATACTTGCCATGTACACGGTGCTAGTGCGTGTCATTTACCATGAGAGATGTTGTCAAGGTATTCGTACGTTTGGATGGATATTATATGATTGATTATTTGTAATATTTGGATGACTTGGCATGGTTTGTTTGTCGAGTTTCAATCTTATCAAGCTTATGCCGCTAACGGTGAGATGCAAGCC
>JAIUZE010067408.1:0-32999 GCA_022085475.1 Heliosperma pusillum
AAAAGTCAAAGACGACTAAAAACGGTCTTTTCATGAAATCTCTCAAAAATTCCCAATACGAACGCGGAATTTCAAAATAAGACTCGGAACAAAAATTCCTATTTTAAAAACTTAAGTTCTACTGAAAAGTGTTAGTAAATATTTTTACTAGAAAAATTGGCATTTTTCGGGTTGTTACAACACCCAACCAAAAACAATCACCCATAAACCACTACTTGTTAATTTGACCAATCACCAATCAAAACTCATTATTAGACTTAATCGGACTCTAGAAAGGGTCACTACTCACTAAGCATAACTAGTCTAACATAAAACACAATAATAATTATTCTAAACATAAGACTAAACATGAAAAGGTATAAATATTTAAACTTTAAAGTAATCTATTACTAAACTAGAAGAACAAACAACAATAAATGAAAAATAACAATAATAAAGAGAGATGAGAAATTAAATACCAAACTTTGAATTAGAATGATATAAGTATGGTAGAGTTAGTCTTGTAAGCCCAAAAGATTAAATCTTGGAGTCAATTAATCTACTCTTAAACTAGATTAATAGAGAGTTTTGAAAGAGAAACCACTCTAATACTAAAACAAATCTGAAAAATGGTGGCTCTCCCATTTTGGGGTTTTTAATCTATTTATATATACATATGAGAAGAATAAGAATAAGTGTCTTTTGTAATTGGGCTAATCCAATAGGCATAAAACCCACTAATTTAATGACCCACCAAAGAGAACAAAAAGAAAGCTTGGTCTCTAGCAAATTAGACACGAGACATGCTTTGGTCACAAATAAATCTTGAAATCCAAGCCAAAAGGAAACGCACGGAGCTAAGCGTTAAGCACGGTCATTTGCGCACGGCTTATTGCTCCCTGTTTTGGTTTCGCACGGCCAATTGAAGTTCCGCACGGTGCCTTGCTTTAGCTCGAAATCGATGCCGCGGCGGTTGCTTGGTCGCCATGATGGCAGCAGTGGACGGCGTTGGCGCTCAAGCTCGAGCCACAGTAACTCAAATTCCTCTTGATTCAGGCCTCCTGAGTTTGGTTCCGAGCTCGAATTTGGTGGTTTAATTGTCGTTGGCAAAATGGGCTAATGTGGTGGGTAAATTGGTATATGTGGTGGTGTATAAAGGATGGGTGAAATGTGGGCTATGATTATTAATAGTGATGGTTTGATAAAGCCTTGATGAATTGTGATGAATGGTGATATGCGAGAATGAAGAGTTGTACAGGGAAGCCTTTGATTTGATAAGGTCAAATGTTGACCTTGTTAGTCTTTCAAATTTCCACTAGTCTATCTTCATTTGCTCAGTTTAACCCGTCTCAACCCGTCTTATTCATTCATTTATCGCTCCAATCGATACCTAAAATATAAACCATCCAAAAGCAGTACCAAAATCCAAAAATAACACAAAATAACGTTTATTAGAATAAACTAGCTAATATGATATTAAGCTCTAAAATAGGTGAATAGTACTAAGACAACTTATAAAAACGGTCAAATAAGAGCTAAAAAGAGGGTCAAAAATACGTTAATTATCGTCTTATCATTACCATCATACCCAAGCAGTAATTCAAATTAACTACCTTATTAAAAGGTTAATTATCTCCTCTTTCTTTAACTTTATTGTATTAAGTCTATTCTTTATGTTCACTATTAATGGTTATAGTGTATTTGTGATATTTCTAATTGATTAGGGTTGTTTTTCTTGTTTTTAATTTATGGAATTTTTTATTGCTTTGTAGAGGAAAATGTCAGAAAGCTCTCTCAATTCTCATCCAAGGGAATGCTTTTGTGGTAACCTTACTGTTATTCTCACCTCGTGTACTAATGTCAATCCGGGTAGAAGTTTTGAAACTTGCATATTATCCAACCCTTAAAACAGGGGACATGGATGCAATTATTTTCGTTCGGTAGATAGAGTTCAAAGTGACTGCAAAGAGACGTCATCAATGAGCGTGTGGAGGCGACATACCTTGTCAGTAGCTTAGAGGCGAAACCCAGTTTTGGAAACTATTTTATAAGTAACCAGGTCTTTCACTTATATAATTTCGGTTTTTCTAAAATGTGCACTAAGAAAACATGTTAAGAACACTTAAATGGAAAGTTTAACAACAAAAAAACTTTAGAACTTGAAAAAGTGCATTAATACTTCAATTTTCGATGATATTTATTATTAAAGTTTTCTTTTAAGCCTTCTTAACATGTGCCTTAAGTGCACATTTTAGAAAAACCGATATAATTTTCATTCATATTATCTAACCTTAACAACAGTCATATTTGATTAGTTTGATTGATACTGAATTTTATCAACTTTATTTAAGAGTATATGAAGGGTTTGGCGAATTTTTTTTCTTAAGTAGGGCTTTAATGACACTTATTTACAAAAGTAGGGCTCATTCCAACTTATTTACACGGAATGGGTCCACGTCAGCAAATTTATTATTTTTTTAAAAGTTTTTCAACCAGTCGCTGAACCATTCAGCGACTGATAACTGAGTTTAATTTTTTTTTTTTGCTTTTAAGATCCCAGTCGCTGAATGGTTCAGCGACTGAGATCTTAAAACCCAAGAAAAATTGAACTAAGTTATCTGTTGCTGAACTATTCAGCGATTGAGTTCATAAAACCAAAAAAATTGATTTCAGTTCTCAGTCGCTGAATGGTTCAGCGACTGAGATCTTAAAACCCAAGAAAAATTGAACTAAGTTATCGGTTCCTGAACTATTCAGCAACTGAGCTCATAAAACCAAAAAAAATTGATTTCAGTTCTCAGTCGCTGAACCATTCAGCGACTGAGATCTTAAAACCCAAGAAAAATTGAACTAAGTTACCAGTTCCTGAACTATTCAGCGACTGAGTTCATAAAACCAAAAAAAATTGATTTCGGTTCTCAGTCGCTGAACCATTCAGCGACTGAGATCTTAAAACCCAAGAAAAATTGAACTAAGTTATCAGTCGCTGAATGGTTCAGCAACTGGTTGAAAAACTTTAAAAAAATAATAAACTTGCTGACGTGGACCCATTCCGTGTAAATAAGTTGGAATGAGTCTACTTTTGTAAATAAGTGTCATTAAATCCCTACTTAAGAAAAAAATTCGAATTTGGCAGTGTAGAGCAACTGTTCAAGAGAAAAGAAAGCTTAAAGGATTGATTGGTGAAGAAGCACCGACCCAAGAAAAAGTGACCGCGAGTAAAAAAATAAAAAAAAGAAGGATAAAAATAAGACGTGGCATTCGGAAGGAGCTCAAAAATTACCAGATGCTGACAAAGCACCAGCGTGGAAGCTGAAGAGATGCACCATGCTTATCATATCGCCGCGTGTCACTTGTATGCCATACATACTCCTAATTTCAGGTCTATATATACAGTGTCAGTCTGCTAATCATAAGCATGAAAGTAATTTCCATAATAAGACACTGTTAAAACAAATCAACTAATTAAAAGAATGGCATCAAAACAAGAAAGCAGGGAATCAAAACAAGAAAGCAGAGAAGAACTAGATGCACGTGCTAAGCATGGTGAGACCGTTGTCCCTGGTGGCACTGGTGGGAAATCCCTTGAAGCTCAGGAACACCTTGCAGAAGGTTTTTGTTCCACTACATAATACTCTTGCCATTCGTTCCGTCTCAGTTATTTGTTTATCTTTAATTTTGATTATATTAATGATTAATGATTAATGATTAATGATTAATGATTAATGATATGAATGGAAGGGAGGAGCAAAGGAGGACATACAAGAAGCGAGCAGCTTGGACACGAGGGATACCAGGAGATGGGCCGCAAAGGCGGGGAGACTAGGAAAGAGCAGCTCGGGCACGAGGGATACCAGGAAATGGGACACAAGGGCGGGGAGGCCAGGAAAGAGCAGCTGGGACACGAGGGATACCAGGAAATGGGACACAAGGGCGGGGAGACTAGGAAGGAGCAGATAGGGAGTGAAGGGTACCGTGAGATGGGCCGTAAAGGTGGGCTTAGCACCATGGATAAGTCAGGCGGAGAACGCGCTGAGGAGGAGGGTATTGAGATAGACGAGTCCAAGTATCGCACCCGTGATACCTGAACTTAGAATGTCAGTCCCCGCTGGCAGTTTAGGTAACTAGGGCTAAGTGTGTTACCCTGTTTCGCACATAGCGTAGTACGTGTATGTACAAGGTTAAGAAGCATTTTTGAGTTGTGCTGCGCTGTTTGTGTGGCGCACTAGCTTCTTTAAGCCTCTCGGTTAGTTGTATACAGTGTGTGGTTTGGTAGTTTGTAACATAGTGACCTTGTATGGACTTTCTTGTTGTTTTTAAATGCCAAGTATAGTATCTTGTGCGGGGATCAAAACATGAATTCCATGATGTTTCACACGTCTGCTATATCTTTGTTACAATTGAATTTAAGTGAGTGTAATTTTACAAGGATGCCACTAATTCACTGTGTCAGTATGCGGCGAGGGGTCGGGATTAGTCGATTTTGAAAACAAACGCTCAACATTCATACAACTGAAGAGTATGTAAGCAACCACTTTCCTTTATTCAAGTAAAGATGTCGACTTAGCATCCTGCTTCATACAACCACAAGTGTTTATGTCTCAGTGAGTCTGTATAATTCCAGTTATTTAACTTCAGGAGTTTAAGGGTAGAGCTACGGCATCATACCGACCTAATTAATCAGACAACCCATCAGTTATGAGATGAAGCATAAACATAGATGATAAACAATACTCTGTATTTAAGAGCAAATAAAAGATAATTAAACTTGTATTACACATTTTTTACAGGAAGCTTCAAAATACTAGAACTAGGTCTGAAAGAGGAAGATATAAGTTGAACGAAAGTAGTACTTCTTAAGAAAATAATTAAGAAAATACTTAGCGTGCATGAGTCCGGTCACAAGTAATTGAGATTACATCATAAAATCAATTGGTGTTAAGAGGAGTAGCTCACTTATTTATAAACTAGTCACTTCACTCATATTTTACAAATGTGGATGGTACCCCTCACATACATACGGAAAGAGACATCAAAAGTACAGTTGCAGGAAAAAATATATATATACTTGTGTATAGATATGACGGCAACAGAAAGAGTATAAATCTTGAAGGTGTTGCAATTGCTTTTTTTATCAAACTTTCAGTTACTATTAAGTTCAATTCAATTCAAACTTTTTTAGTCAAAAAGAACGTCATCTTGGTTTACTCTTGGTTTACTCCACGTATCCACTTAAAATTTGGTACAGAATGCAAATAATTAGAATTTCCAATGTATAGAGTTGGATACTTGGATGGGAGGAGTAACGTACAATTTGGCATAATAGACAAGTTACATCAAAGGCTAAAAAAACACTGTAAAATATATGTAAAAGACAAAAAAATGAAAAATGAGAAATGAAAAGATGCAGGGTTTTGTTGGCTCAGTTCAGTTTGCTAACTGTAAAAAATTGAGCGTACTGATCAAAACAAAATCCAAAACCACTAATGGTGATCCAACATCGAATGGCCATTTACCATTTACGTCATGAGCCTTGTCTATAGATTGCTCTTTTAAAAAGTCGATTTCCGGTCCTTAAGCTAATTGACAACATATTGAGATAAAGTGACGAGTAACAGGTGACGGGCGGTGACTAATGGCTGGTTGCCAAGGCAGTCACCAGAAGACCAAGAATCAGGAATGGCTGCGCGCTTGCCTGGAAAAAGTCATATAATCTGATCAGTCAAAACTCAGGTGTTGCTACAAAAAGAGTGTACGCACTACGCAGAAGCAAGGAAGAAGGAAGAATCTGTTAAGTACCTGATATTTGACGTCGTATTTCACAGGGTCTTTTAGGAGATATTGGAACTGCAAGTCCAAAATAAAAGGCTTTCAGACTGAACCACAACAATACCTCAAAAGCAACCGCCGTAGTGAGAGGGGTTGAATGTATGAGTCAACTCACGCCGAAAGAAAAATCAATAACATGGATGGTTGAATAGATGAACAAAATGCCAAGATTACCTGGAAATAAACTTGTGGAAGAATCAGACCCAGTAGGCCCAAGGCGTAATACGGTTTCCCAGCCCCCAGGAGATAACCTAACATGAAATCAAATCAAGGTACATTTATCAGATGCTCGTAATGAAATGAATTTGGAGAATTAAATCATTTGACAGATGCTTTGCAAAACACAATTACGGAATGCACACAAACTTTAGTTGTCATTCTCCTATATTTCATCATATTCCAGTAGAATTGGCCCATTCAATCTAATTATTTTTATTTTTATCTGCGTTAGTCTGGATTCGAGCCGGTAGGACCACAAGAGTGGCAAAATTACCTTTTGAGTCTTAACATTTCTGCATACCTACAGAATCGAGCTCAAACTCAATGGCCTTAACCTAGATCCATCATTACAAGTTGAGTTGATTGAGTAGAAACAGTAGATTACATAGAGAGAATACCAACCCATACAATACAACATCAGAAGATCCATAATAAAGATTGTTGAGAGTTGTATTAAATTGATTTGTGTGTTGCGATAAAAATAAGTGCAGCCATTTTGAGGTCATTTTGCTATGTTCAACCATAATCTACATTCAATATATGACCCCCTACTATTATTGTCCCCATTGTATTGGGAAACATACAGCTGAATTAATACAATTCTTATACCTTAGTGTCTTGCAACTTGTGATCACATATAAAAATTGTCAAACAACTAAGAAACGCGGAACTGAAGTAATAACATGACAGTTATACTTAAGCTACATAAACCGCTAAAAAGTCTTAAATCCTAAACACCTTCAAATAATTGAAAGAAATATTCAGAGAGTAGCCTGGAGCTGCAGAAGCGGCTAGAGTCATGAATGAAGAGAGGCTAATTTAAAAATAAGAACTAATTTGAAACAGTAAATTACCGGCAACGGATAACTGCGTTATATCAATGGCACCAACACAAATCCACTTTGCAGCCTCAGTGCCAAAAGCTACTGGAATTGACTGTCAGTAACAGCGCACAAAGTTCAAACTGAGGCCATAAAAAATGGGAGAAAGGCACCTAAACTAAGTCCATTTTTTAACAGGGAAAATGTAACAAGGATAGTAGAGATCAAAATAAATAAACTGAGGAGTTAATGGTGGTATTGAAGGAAGAAAAGGAGTTACCCGGGTAACGGGGAAAATAGTCACCCCTAGGGTAGTACATCACCCCAAAATAAGAGTAGTAGTTCTCACCACTCGCTTTTCCTTCCTTTACCATTTATACTTTCCTCCTTTTTAATTTTTACCTTTTATTTTGGTCTCCGTTACCTTTTGTAATAATCACACTCATTCCTAAAGGACCCTTAAGGAGAACATTCGACAAACCTGTAGTCCCATTGCGCGGTCACCTTCAACACTTTTGAAGTCGTTAACAATTGCAATGCCGAGCTACAATGCCCGCACAATAGGAAAGTTAGTAGGACCTTGGTAGCTAAGCATGGAAGAGAACGTTAGCAGAGAATTTAGTAAGTATACCCCAGCAATGCTGTACAGGAGTGTAAGGACAATTACATCAGGTGTTAGCGTGCCAAATAAAGCTTGACCCGCCCACCTATCAGTAAACATTCAGGGGAAAATGATCAAAAAATATGGCACAATAAACTACATAGAAGACGAGGATCTGTCTGTTGAGTTGATATGAGAAAAGAGTGAGTGGATATCAGGTGATGTCTTGGTTAAAAGTCACCAAATTCTATAGAAGAAAATTACAAGTTCGATGAAAAGAGAACGGGGAGTTCCTTGGTGATGGGTAAGCAAATAAGCGTAGACGCTCTTTGAATGTGAGGGATGGCTACTAATTGTCGCAATTTTAGCAAATGTTAAATTTGTAAATTCCAAAGCATTAGCCAGCACATTTTATAAAATATCCGTAAAATGGTGGTTGTTTTCTATTTCAAATGTATTCAAAGACTCAGTATTCTCTGGTTCTAGATTATGATAGGATAAAGCAAAATGGATCACTAAACTAATTATTTGTTTTTTTTTTAATTTGAAACAGCATTCATGATTCAATTCTCTACGTAATTTCAATTATGGGTCATTCGGTAACCGATTCTCTAGGAGTAGGCCACTTGCATAACATTTGACCATCCCTTACCCATCTATTTGCGAAAGACCTTGGATCACTCGAGTAACGTTGTTGTATCCTTAGAAATGACTGTGTGAGTAAATTAAAAATATGAGATGAAGGAGTCCTATGGTCATTACTCATTCCAAATCACAATCAATAAGAAGCAAAAAGAAGCAACATGCATGGCTTAGAAGTTAGAACCCCATTGTTCGCAAAGATGAGTGATCATAAAATTATCCGAGTGTGTGAAGAAGAAGGGACCAGGGAGGGGAGAAAGAAGAAGATATCGCACCATGGAAGACTGATGTAGCTTGATCCAAGGGCAAAATTTCCAATCCAGCCATTTTGTTTAAGCTGCACTAATACGTGAAGTTGTTAAGCTGGAAGTCTTCTTTAGTATCACAAAGAATTAATGAAATGTTAAAAAGTCACCTTTAAGGGAGGAGCGGAGTAAATGTATGAGATGAAAGATCCACCCAAAGCCAAATAGAAAAGTATTGGAGTTTTATGCCCTGCCTAAAAATTTCAGGATTGAACATAAAGACCAAGGAATTACTTTAGCATGAACATGATATAGTACAAAAACATAAAATAGTTTAGATGAGATGCAAAATGCAAATAATTCTTACCCACACATCCAACCCTCCTGCCAAAACAAGTCCAGCAAGAAAGAGGACCCAAATTTGAGTAATCACCTACAATCAAGTTAACAGTTGTATGAAGAGTTTTTGCAGATAGTCAATTATTGACGTCGGCTTACAAATGTATCATATATGTAGCACCTCATTTTCACCAATCGCCCCAGATGGTATAGGACGGTAAGGCTCATTGATTGCATCTATATCTCGATCATACCAATCATTTAAGGTCTGCAGAGCAACTTGAGTAAATAAATTACACAATAGAAGTATTTATAAGACGTAATATGGAAATGCAAGATGCCTACCGAGAACCGACCTGCGTATAACCAGTTAGGCAAGGCCCCGACATGAGCATGCATAGAATTGATTTGGCTACATCTTCCGGAGTCCAATGAAAGTTTCCTACAAAGGTAGCATAAGAAGCAGGCTTCAATGTTCAACCGCAAGAAAGTAAATTACGGTTGACATGTAAACTTAAATATTTACTTTTTTCAGTAAATATTCTTCGTATTGCACAACTCTTCAGAATTTGATCTAGCAAAAACCTCATAAAAAATGCTTAGCTCTGGCTCCTAAATCCCCACTCTTTGGAGTTTCTTAGAAGCGTCAGTTAGATGAAATCGTCAAGGAAAATAAACCAGAGACAAAATGCCTCCGATTTTCCAATGTGTGATCAATAGTTGAGGTAGAGGTTCAAATAAGAGTTCAGGATTTCATGAAGAAAGTCATTACTCATTAGTGTAAAATTAATTACAGAATACAAATGACCATTATTGGATCCAATCTCTGCCAGGAAAAAATAATAGTGGACTACATACGCCACATTAAGTAAGCTACGGAACTACGGAAGAATATAAAACAAAATTAAATAGCACTTAAAATACTCCTTGCCCTCTAAATGGAATAATAAGATACAGAAGCAGCTGAAATATGGAATCAATCCAGTACAGAGCAGGAAATCTTAATAAGAACAAAACACGTGATATATTAATTACTATTTACCTGACGCAGCAGCTCCACAAACTACACCCCAGATCAACGGAGGCCACGTAACAGGCTTGGTAAGTTGAAGACGAATCTTCCATATATTCTGAAACAATAACAACAAGTCACCATTAGCTCGCTTTTGTTCACCTTAGGAAGGAGATGAAGAAAGGCTTCACTTTAACATATTTAAATGCAGAAAAAGTAAATGTCACATTGCCATTACAAATTTACAAGTGCTTCTAATCATATCACTGTAGAAAAGTTCTGTACTGCAACAACTCAAACAATATATCGACAATCAATGTTCATTCAAGCAGGCCCATAGAGATATTACAGCCCTATACAGTCATCGCACAGGCAGTGGCGGACCTAAGATTTTCGAGGTGGGGGGCACAATTTTTTTTCCGAGGTGTGGTTGTCTTATTGACTTTCAAAAAAACCACATTTTTTAGCCATTATCATGATGAATTTAGGATTTTAAAATTAGTTAATTCGTGTTTTACTAATATATCGTAAAATATGAAAAAAAAAAATATTATGTAAGAAAAAGAATATTGAAATTATTAATAGAGTATTTCATGTATTTTAAAATTCTCCAATTGATAAATTTTCCTATACTGCATAATTAAATTTAGATTATAAAAACAACTAAGCCTAATAACAAATTTCATTTCGCCTAAATACTTGATGATTTAATTGCCTTTAATATATAGAAAAATACAGCACAAATTAATAACTATAGTTTAGATAAGTTTTTGAGTTCATATATTGCACAAGTTGGAGGGGTAGATGTGGTTAACAAGTTTCTTATCAATACAAAAGACTGGGGTTCGAACCTCACAACCAACAAAAGAATAAAAAGAACAAAATGTGACTCATGTGGATCGAACCTAATACCTCATTGAAGGAATTCCTAAGACTAACCACTAGACCAACAGTATATTGATGACTATTAATTACATTGTTCAATACTTGTCTATTCTAAAACAGACCAAATACCTACTACATTAAAAAAAAAATCTTGGAGAGGGGGGTGGCACGTGACCCCCTAGGACCCCACGTGGGTCCGCCCACGCGCACAGGGGGCAATTATCTCTTCTGTTCTAGAAATTTTTACCGAAGATTAACTCCAGCAAGATAAACCAATTTGAACATGAACAAGCATACATGATACGTTTTTTTTTTCAAAAAGATCAAGACCTTCACTTAATGGTACTTACACTTAAAGATATAATAGTTAAGATTCGTGGTATACTTTGGCACCAATATGAAATTTGAAATGGGATAAGGATCCATTCTTAAAAACTGAAGATATATGCATTTACTCCCTTCGTCCTGATCATTTGTTTACCTTAGCTTTTGGCACAATGACCAAGGAAAGAGTAGGCCATTTGTGGTTCTAGTTAGTGGATGACAAGTGGACAAATGAATGAGACACCCTAAAACGGAACCGGTAAACAAATGAACGGGACGGAGGGAGTATGATTTATCTATCACCGAAAGTTGGTGAAAGGGGCATACAAACACACAAAAGCAGCCTCATCTATTTTAAACAAACAATCAACTTTACTTCCATTAACTACAACTTCGCCTACCTAAATAAGATGTTTCACACTACTAATAGATCCACCAACACTGAAGCAAAACATCTTACACGACTAAAAGATTTGACAAATCATATCCTAATAAGTAGAGATATTTACCAAACAACTTCAGTATTGAACACATTTGTTCTTAAGCTAAAATTTGAACTTAATTCCATCACTCAACCATCCCCGTTTCCACAAATTCATTGATTACTAAAACTTGCTTTAACTAACCAGAGGCAACAGGCTTAATTCAAGCTACCCATGTTCGACACCAACTAAATCATGGGAGTATACTGGAGGGAAAATTAACAAACATTGAAAGACGACAATGATTAGATGAAGAGAGAGTCCAGCCCACAAGCGCCCAAGAAAGGTGATAGAAGTAGGTCTTAACAGATTATAATAGAGTATTGGCAATTAAAAAAAGTAGCGAAACCCTACAGTCTCTTGAGCAGCTCCTTTAATACCAAGAAGCTGATTGAAGCTCGAGCCGTCCTTTGCTGGTGCTTTCTCTGGTACCTCTGCTTTTACTGCAATCACAAACAACAATTAACAACAGCAACCCAGTGCCTTAATGTCTCCTACAAATTGCAGGGCGGGGGAGTCACGCAACCTTATCCTTGTGTTAGCAACACAAAGAGGCTGTTTCCGAATAACCCAAGATGAAAAATGGGTCGAGAACTGCATTAAAGAACGGATACTTCACAATAGAAAGACGTGCAGCCAGTTTAGTAGGCCATTTTGATTTATTCCATCATAAATTCAGAGCTAAAGAGTAATGAGTATTTGGCTCCAGTTAAAATGGAAACATAAACTATTAATTTAGCACATAATTAAAATAAGAAATGAACTGAACATATATATTATTACTAAACAGAAGCAGTAATACCTTCATTAGTATCAATATCAGCAGCTCTTATTGTTAATCGTCGTCCTATGAATAAGAACAAAAAGGAGATGATATCAATGAAGATATGAGACCATTGTTATTATTTATTACTCGCAAAAGAACAAAAAAGGGTAAACTTACTGGTTAGAGATACGGATTGAGAGGGAAAAAAAGGACGAGATTTAAACTGGGTATTCGATAATTTTACAGCTGCGAAGCTGTTAATTAAAGCTGCCATTATTAATGTATATAAGACCAGAACTAACAAGTTAGAGAAGTATTGAAGAAGTGAACAAGTGAAGTGGGAGAGATTTTTGGTGGGTAAGTGAGTGACTCAGTAATCAACTCAAGATGAAGTTCAGGTAATAGAAATGTTTGTTTAAGAGATACAGAATTGATATGGTCAACCAAGTGGGGACTAGGCGACTAGCCACTTTCTCGTAAACTAGTCTTAAATCCTTGCAACACTGGTTACTTTACAAATTTTGTTATTTATTAGTGAAAATTGTTAATTACAATCTTCAAAAAATCACTTTTTAAAAATTACAAGTTTTTATATTTTATTTTGTAAATACACACAGAATTTCACTTTTCTTTTAAAATTGCGTAAAGTTGAGAATTTCAGTGAATTTTCTAAACAACAAGTCTCTCTTGTGACAGGCATATCCGTCACAAGCTTGCGACGGGTCAAGTACTACCCATGTGGGTAGATAAGACAAAACAAAATTTATTTCCTAGACACTTTGCTTGTCTTATCTAACCACATGGGTAATATATGATCCGTCGCAAGCTTGCGGTGGATATACTCGTCACAAATGAGAATTTGTGTTTTCTAAAAGAATATGACTAATATACCATTTTCTAATTTTAAAGCCTACTTACCCATATTTCTTACCTCTCCTTACCACAAACCAATAAATCACCCAAAACAACATCAAAACATGATACTTAGGCCATGTTCTTTTCAAATGAAATGAGTTGAACTGAGTTAATTGAAGGTGAGCTTAATTGAACTAAATTGAATGGAACGGAGTTGAAGTAAGACTTAATTTTGTGAAGAGATGAGTTGAATAGTATTGGCTAAAGCTAAATTAAACTATGTTGAATAGAGCCGAGCTTAAATAAAACGAGCTGAAATTAAGCCGAAAAGAACATGACCTTATTCATCAAAATTTCTCCTTTTTTTTTATCACAATTAAGCAATGACACAAAAACAATAACATAAATAGGTAAAAGTTCCTTTCTTCTTTAGGTAATTTCCATACAACCATATTAGACACCAACAAATCACCCATCAAACAAAAACCCATAATAACTAAACTTTTAAAAGAACACAAATTAAGCTAATAACACCAAGAATCAATGAAAGAAATGTCAATATTTATTGTTATATTTTCTAGCTTACCCATAATACCATTATTGTAACGGAATTACTATATCACACCCCCTCTTTTATTTATTACGCCCCATATTTTTCATTTTACTCCACTTTTGCCCTTTGTTTCATCCAAACCTTATTTAAAAAAAGTAATTAAATATCGTTAGTTTAGAAATGAGTGTTAGTGACGGTTTTTTTTATCATGATGGTTTTTATACTGTGACGATTTTTATCATACCCTCTATGACGCGTTTTTTTTTATCATAACTAGTAATAATGTTTTTATCCAATTGACGCTTTTTTAACATAACTAAAAATTCTCGTAAATGGTTTTTTTATAATAAGAAGTAATAACCTATTTTTACATTTATTCCCTCGTTGACTTTATTTTTTCTTCACCTTTCTCACTCCCTCATATATTCATCTCTTTCCCCGCCTTCTCCCTATTTGAAATTCAAATTTTCCACTCCCTTCTTCAAATCCAATATTTTTTAAATCTTCACTAACAACAAAAGAATCGTTATTGTGAGATTATATTGTATTCAACGGAAGAAAAAGGTATGCAGCTTTCTAATTACTTTTCGTTGACTTAGTTTTCTAATTAGGTTAGATTGTATTGTACTATATATCATGTTAGATTAGTTGTTAGGTTGAGAATAGGATAGAAGAATTGTTGTTGCCGTTTAGAGGCAATTAGGTTAATATTGTATTGCTGCGTTTTTTTCCGTTAAAATCAATCGAAACATGTATCTTTATTTGAACATTAAAATCGGAAAAAAAAGGGGGCTGGTTAACATCGACGACGTTTTAGGAAATATCGACGACGTTTTCATTACGAAAGACGATAATGCCCTTATGAACTTAAACTAATTCAACTAAAAAAATTAAAAAATTACAACAACAACAATTTCCTCCATGGCCAGACGTTGGAAATAGATGTCTGGCCATGGCTGGACCTCCATTTCCAATGTCTTGCCATGGCCAGACGTTGGAAATGGATGTCTGGCCATGGTCCATGACATCCAGTTCTTCGTCTGACCATGATATTTTTTCCAGTTTTTTTTAAAACCCGCATTTGAATTTTAACTAACTAAGACGTAACGTAAATCAATTAACTTAATTAAGTATAAACATACAATTAACATATTCCGGGAAAAAAAATGACAAATTTAAATTTTGATTAATTTGTAAACATACTGAAGATTGTTCGTCCGTCATGATAATCGATTTAATGAAATTGTTGTTGTTCGATTTAGTGAAATTGTTGTTGTTCGATTTAGTAAAATTGTTGTTGTAATTTTTTAATTTTTTTAGTTGAATTAGTTGTATTTGATTTTGGGAGAATTAGAGATAGAAGAGAGATAGAGAGTTTAAGTGCATAAGGGCATTATCGTCTTTCGTAATGAAAACGTCGTCGATGTTTCCTAAAACGTCGTCGATGTTTTACAATCCGGAAAAAAAAAAACTGAAAACAGCCCAAACGTGTGAGATTCACGTTTTAGCCAAGGGCAAAACGTGTAAGTGACATGTTTGTGCCAGGGCCAAAACGTGAAATTCACACGTTTTCTATTTTTGTTTAAATTCGTCGACTGCTATGTAATGCAATATGACTTGTATGTAATGCAATACGTTTATCTTGTTTGTATTATTTGAAGACGTCTTATAACCCAAACAATTAAATCTAGTTTGGAATAATATTATTAGGTTAGAATTTAATATACTTTTGTTATATTGTTACTAATATTTAAATTTAATTTTTATTTAGGTTGAAAATTATTAAATAAATTTAATTGTTGTATGAAGTTAAATCTTGATTTATTTATGCAAATGTCGGACAATGATGGTGTACCAGAAGATCGTCGATCAAAACTCAATGCTTCTTTTCGTCGCAAAAAGAAACATTTGAAGAATGGAGATTCTAGTTTAGGTTCGAGAGAAGTGTCCATCCTTGATGAGCCATATTTCTTTGGCGAGGAGTATGTCGAGTACGAGAGAGGGGTATTGGAACAAGAGGAGATGCATTATGCGTCGGGGGATGATGTGGATGATGAGGCGGATGACGAGGAGGTGGGTAACGTCGAGGTGACTTTTGGGTTACGTCTTAAGAGGGGAAAGAGCGGTAGATTCGAGAAAAGTTAGAGCAAGGGAAAGGATTTTAGTTGGTTGATGACATGTCCAGCACCTGGAGCCCTATTAGTCCATGATGTACTTCCGAGTTTTGCAGGACACATAGCATATAATTTGTAGAGTCATCCTTAGTCGGAGTGTAACATATTGACGAACTACACGAGGGATCGATCGTTGGCGGAGCTTCGTAACTGGAAGCTAGGTGACGCTGTTCAGGCGATAGTTTACAACTCGGTGCTCGGTCACTTGGTTGATCTAATGCACAAAAATATTAACATGCCCTTATTGTGTGCATTCATTGAGAGGTGGCAAGCGGATACTAATACATTTCACATGCCATGGGGTGAAATGACTATCTTACTGCACGATGTTGAAGAGATCCTTGGGATTCGTATTGAGGGTCGTCCTTGTAGCATTCCAGCAGATGATTTGGCAAATACGGTGAATGGTTTATGTGACTTGTTAGGTATGAATGCGTATGAGGTTAAGGGGCAGTGGGGAGATGATAAGAATCATACTATTTATAAGGGAAATGGGATTTTGAGTGTAGCTTTAAAGGAACTTATGGAGAAAGAAGAGGGGGTGAAGGCGGAGGCTCAGGGGTATTTAATGATGTTGTTGGGATCTACATTAGTTGTAGATAAATCCAGCGATAGGGTTAGGGCCAACCTATTCCCTATGCTTGAGAAGTGAATGATATTAATGGTTATGCTTGGGGTCCCGGTACACTAGCTTATTTATATAGGCAGTTGGGGATAGCGTCGAGAGACGATTGTAAGTGTATTTGTGGGTGTTTGACTTTGCTTCAGACATGGATTCATGAGCACTTTGCTTCAAACATGGATGATGAGAATTATCAAAAACCTTTGGAATCGCATTCAATAATCCTTGCTCGTGGTCAGTGACAATGACATTAGGCCAAACATTTTGTCCCAACATTGATTGTAACATTTTCAACACCCAAATATATATGGCTTCAGTTTCCATCTTGATTAATGCATAACCTATTAGAAAAATGTTACCAACGTTACCAACAGGTGTTACGCCTCCACACTCAACCAATATAAGACCGTACTTACTAGTCTTATATATAGAGTCTATCAATACAGCATAAGGCCATGCTTTAAACATTTTGACAAACTCGGAATGAGTCATAAATACATGTGTAAGAGCCTTTGTCTCTTCATCTGCAACGTTCTCTCGAAAGTAGTTAGCTTTACCTGCTAGGTATAACATGTATTTGATAGTATTTCTACCTTCCCTACTCATAGCACTTAATTTTGCATTCTCATTATATACTTGTTTAATCACAAGGCCAGGTTGATCAGGATATTTCTGCATAAAAACATGTTTAACCTTTGCTGGTTTAACTGGAGCTTCCCAAGCACCCTTAATATAACTTTTGTGTTCTACATTACGTCGAGCTCGTTGTCTGTGACCCTTAAGATACTTTCCAAATAAGTTATATTTAATACCACACCTCGCTGGGACTACCCAGCTACAAAAACTAGTATTCGTCATCCTTAATTCAAATGGGCACTCAAATCGCTTTGGTTTACTTATCCTTTTTGGATTGTTAGGGTTCTTAGCTCTATTCTTAAAATTTCCATGACGCTCACATTTGACGACGTTAAATGGAGGATGACGTTTAGGTTGATACTCAAGCTTTACCAAGTGGAAACCTAAGTTATACGCAACTTCATTGTACCGATCAAATGCATGCTCGAATGAAGTAAATGTATGTTCAAATAAAAAATGATTACAATAATCAATTCCATCTCCAACAAGGCCTTCATTCGACTCCTAAAATTAAGATCGACCGGAAACAATAGTAAATATTAACTTAACGAAAAAAATCGAAAACGTGTGGGTTACATGTTTCAGCCTAGGCCGAAGCGTGTGAGTTTCACGTTTTGGCCTAGGCCAAAACGTGTAGCCTACACGATTCTGCCATGGCCAAAACGTGTGGCCTACACGTTTTCGCCATGGCCAAAACGTGTAGACCACATGTTTGAGCCTTGGCCTGGACGTGTAATCCACACGTTTAACTTACGTCTTTCTTTGCCATCATGACTTTCTTACTCAAAGCACGACATACCTTTTTCTTTTCATGGCATTGTGTACTTTCGTTGATGAAATCGTCATTGGCTTCATTTGTGTTAGTAACAAAACCGCTATTACTACTATCAAAATATCTTTATTCATTATAAAGATAATCTTGTTCTTCATTAAAAGAATTGTTGAATTGCGGGCCTTCGCTTTGATTGGAGTCGTTGTTCGTTTGCGAATCTTGACCGTTATATGAAGTAAGTAATTAAAGGATAATAGCTGTTTCCATACTCGATAAGAACGGTTTTTCATTTGTAATAAAGGATAAGAACGGTTTTTCATTTGTAATAGCTGTTTCCGTACTCGATAAGAACGGTTTTTCATTATTTCTGTTTCCGTACTCGATAAGAACGGTTTTTCATTTGTAATAAAGGATAATAGCTGTATTTTCTCCTTTAACGAAATGATTATGGTAAAGCAGTTTCCATGAATGGGATTTATGTTTTAGATCAAACCACAGATATATTGCATGTGAGTAATAAAAAGGTAAAGGTTGGTGACAAAGATCAAACCTATCTATGGCATTGCTGTATGGGACACATAAATGAAAAACGCGTGAAGAAGCTCATTGACAATGGGACTATCTCCCCATTTGACTATGAATCATTTGGCACGTGTGAATCATGTCTCATAGGCAAAATGACTCGAATTTCCTTCAAAGTTGTTGGAATGCGCGCTGCTGACCTATTAGGACTCATACATACTGATGTGTGTGGACCTATGTCAATCAACGCTAGAGATGGCTATAGATATTTTATCACTTTCACGGACGATTTGAGTAGATATGGATATATCTACTTAATGAAGCACAAAAGTGAGTCCTTTGATAAGTTCAAGGAATACCAAAATATGGTTGAAAACCAGCTGGGTAGAAAGATTAAAGCACTACGTTCAGATCGTGGTGGCGAATATCTTTCGAATAAGTTTGATCAACACCTTAAAAACTGTGGTGTAGTACTACAGTTAACTCCACCTAGAACACCTCAATTAAATGGTGTGTCCGAACGGAGAAATCGAACATTACTTGATATGGTTCGATCCATGATGAGTCACACGGTAGTGCCTGATTCATTGTGGGGCTATGCTCTTTTGTCAGCTGCTCTTATACTTAACCGAAGTCCGTCTAAAGTTGTTGACAAGACTCCATTTGAAATGTGGAAGGGAACAGTCCCTAACTTGTCCTTTATTCGGGTTTGGGGCTGCGAGGCTTATGTCAAGTGGAGACACGAGGATAAGCTCGACCCGCGATCGGTCAAGACATACTTTATTGGTTATCCAAAAGGAATGTTTGGTCATTACTTTTATTCGCCTACCGAACAACGTGTTTTTGTTGCGGCTAGTGCGAAGTTTCTAGAGAAAGAATTTCTCGAGAACAAGATGAGTGATAGAACCTTCGATCTGTCGGAGATTCAAGAACCAACAACCGAGCAACCGATGGAGGAAGATGTTCCTTCATCTTCTGCTGCGGTTAATATTCCCGAGGAACCTAGAAGGTCGGGTAGAGTCTCCATACCTCCAGACAGATACATTGGTATGGTCGAGGAGAACGATAGAGACGATGTTTTGCTCCTAGAGAGTAACGAACCCGCTACCTATAAAGGAGCCATGACCTGTTCCGACTCAAAGCTGTGGCTTGAGGCCATGCAATCCGAGATGGACTCTATGTATGAGAATGACGTATGGGATCTGGTTGATTTGCCTGATAAGGTTCGGCCTCTTCAGTGCAAATGGCTTTACAAGATAAAGCGTTCCGTAGGGGGAAAACCAGACACCTATAAGGCACGACTAGTGGCAAAAGGTTTTACTCAAGTGCAAGGATTGCACTATGATGAAATCTTTGCACCCGTAGCCATGTTGCGTTCCATTCGGATAATTGCCGCTTTTCATGACTATGAAATTTGGCATATGGACGTGAAAACCGCCTTCTTAAACGGTTATTTGGAGGAGGAGTTATACATGGTACAACCCGAAGGTTTCATTGACTCTAAAAATCCTAAGAAAGTGTGCAAGCTTAAGCGTTCCATTTATGGACTTAAGCAAGCTTCTCGGAGTTGGAATCATCATTTCGACCAAGTCATAAAAGCAAATGGTTTCACTCGATCGGTTGAGGAACCATGCTTATATGTCAAGTCGAGTGGGAGTAAAATCGTTTTCTTGATATTGTATGTCGATGACATACTCTTGATAGGGAATGATATTCCTCTCTTATCTTCGGTTAAGGTATGGTTAAAGAACCATTTCCAGTTGAAAGATCTAGGCGAGGCAAAGCGCATATTGGGAATTCGTATCTACAGAGATAGATCACGACGGATGTTATCACTTAGTCAGGAGTCTTATATAGATAAGATTCTTGAAAGGTTCAGCATGACCAACTCCAAGAAGGGGTATCTTCCAATGACGTCTGGGATGCATTTGAGTAAAGCTCAGCCACCCAAGACATCTGAAGAGGTCGAGCGCATGAGTCGAATTTCTTATGCATCAGCTATAGGATCGATCATGTATGCCATGATATGCACACGTCCTGACGTGGCATATGCTTTGAGTATGACCAATCAGTACTAAGGCAATCCAGGTGAATCACACTAGATGGCTGTTAAACATATCCTTAAGTACCTACGGAGGACTAAGGATTGGGTATTGACTTATGGTGGAGAGACTGAGCTCTGCGCAACCGGTTACGCAGATGCTAGCTTCCAAACGGATCGGGATGACTCGAAATCTCAGTCTGGATTCATATTTACTCTTAATGGCGCTGCGGTCAGCTGGAAAAGCTCCAAGCAGAGTGTTATAGCAGATTCTACAACTGAGTCCGAGTACTATGCCGCTTCAGAGGCTGCAAAGGAAGCTATATGGATGCGTCAATTCTTATAAGGACTTGCCATAGTTCCTAGTTCGAATGAGCCGATCACCATCTATTGTGATAATAGTGCTGTCATCTTCCAGGCTAAGGAGCCTAGGTTTAGCAACAAATCTAAACATGTACTTCGGAAGGCTCACATGATCAGAGATTACGTGGAGCAAAAGGAGATAGTGATAGACAAGATTGCTACGGATGATAACATAGCAGATCCTCTCACTAAACCGTTAAGACATGATAAGCATATAGGGCATGTTACTTCCATGGGAATTAAACGTGTTCCTGAGTTGTATTAGCTGTTTGTATGAATTAGATACATCTTTTTCATATACTAATAATAACTTCATCGTATTGTTTTCATCTTTTGTTTTTCATGTGGATTGTATGGACAACATTGAACACCACAAAGTGAACTGAATAACATTATATGTGTTTTGGTCCGTAATCGCCTACATGAGCTGATAACTCTGGCTATTATATTGTTAATTCGATTGATGGTGGGTTCAACGAGCCATAAGTCAAACTGTTGACTGATAGATCACAAATACGAGTTATAAGGATACCTCGTAGGACATTGTAATTCGTGACGACGTTATGGAGTCCTAAATGTTTAACAACATTCGGTGCCAGGTCGTGGATTGGACGTCCATAGTGTTCCTAGAGTCGATTCTTTTGACTATCGACTGTCTCTTGAGATTAAGGCAGTTTTTGGGTGACTTTGGTTTCTTTCTCACGGTCGACCGTAACAGGAGGCCAAGCAGATTTTTACTGGGTCATTTCATACTGTGCTTACATCTGCAGGATTCGAGTTGAGGAAAATATCCAACCCTTTATCAGGTTTTGTTATTTCTCAGGGCCACTCGAGGAGTAGTAACTGAAATGCATGGCCATGCTCGAATAATGATTCGTTTATCAGTTGAGTTACTCTCTAGTCGGGAAAACCACTCTTGATACTGATCACTTGTAAAATATGACCTTTGTGAATGTGGACTTTGCAAATTGTTTTACATTGAGTTGGAGAAATTTAAGAATATGAGAATCGGTTATCGCACATACACTTGTAGGGACAAGTGGGAGATTGTTGGAGCTAGTGTCCTCCACAGTTAATGTGATAACAGATAAGGTTCACAGGGTATACTTTGTATTATAATCAGTTGATTAACATTTATCGATAACGGTTGGCTTGCTAGATAAGTTTGACGTTATTGTCATACAGATGGCGCTGATCAACTGATCCCTAAAAGTCACACCTAAAGGATGTGTTTGAGAGATGTGATTATTTGAGAAAATAATCATATTGATGCCTTATTAAATGACTAAAAAGTTAGTCGATGTATTTGAGTAAAAGGTTAGTCAATGTGATGATGATACGATTATTTAATAACGATTAAATAATGTTAGCTGGTAATTGAATATAAAATGTTATATTTAATCCATGTATATAATGTTGGTCTAAACTAAATTTAAACTGTTATATTTAAGTTGTCGAATATGTATTACACGATATTATTATAGTGTATTGGTCCGGCATTAATCGGTTTATGTGACGGTCCATTACTAGTAATAATTAGAATACATATTACATTATGTACATATTAAAATGAAATGCTAACTACCTAATAGAGGTTGAGTTAAATAAGGAAACTAGAGTTTTTATTTTTGGATCTTTTTCTTCTTGCAATCATACGACACATGGGGATTAAGAGGAAGAAAAAAAGAAATCCTAATGATCCCTTCTTTGACAAATTCTCACGGCACACACAAAGAAAAAAAGAAGAAAAATTCTGATTTTTGCTTATCTGATTCATCTTCATATTCATCATCAATATACACATAAATTAGAAGTAATTTTTGGGGTATTCGTTCTAGCACGACGAAGGCATTTCTTGAACCATACATCTTGGGTGTTACGATTAGGAGGATACCTACTTTGGTATTTGTTCTTAGGCCTTTTACTAGGACCGAAGGTTATTTCTTAATCTCTTGTTTATATTATGCAATTTCATTTATGACTAGATATTCATATAGTTATAATTTCATTATAATCCGAAAAATTTAAAGGGAAGTATACCGATATTTCCCACAAAAAAATCGCCGCCTGGATCCATTTTTAGCTAAATGATATAAACTTAGAATTTTAGGTTTTAGTGAGATAAATTAAAAAATGAAACTTCAACAGTGAAAAATAAATTTTATACAACCGCCAAAAATTTAAGTTATTAACGATAAAATGAATATTAACTTGAATGTGTAAAGGAAGGGCAAAATTGGAAATATAATTCAAATAGGGGCGTAACAAGTAAAACAGGGGGCGTGATATAACAAGTCCATATTGTAAACTATGTATACTCTTGCTTGAACTATCAATAATATAAGACTATGCTAATTATAATAATACCGTAATATGGTATCATGCCTCTTAACCTACCCCAAAAACTAAAATCATAATCTATACCTCTATTGCATGTTTGATGGCAAAGATGCTCCTCCGCCAATCCGAATCTGTCCTTCTTCGCCGTATTATCTTGGTCCTCAAGACCGCCCAACGATTTTATCACCTCTTTTTGTTTAAAGCTTGACAACTGAGACCGCCATGTTAGTGTTGCGCTCCGCTCCCGACGCAAGTTTTGGTTTCTTGATGGTACGCATATGGCACCGGTTGCACCATGTACTCAAGAGGATTGGGAGACGGTCCACTGTATGCTTGTTTCGTGGCTTATGAATTCCATTGGTATTGAGGTACAATCGCTTCTCGCTAATTATGATAATGCTAAACGGTTGTGGGATGATCTTCATGATCGTTTTTCAGCAAATAAAGTCGGATTTGGAAGGTTGTAAAAAAACCGATGCTATGATTGTTGATGTCTACTATGGTAAATTAAGTGCGTTGTGGGACAAGTTTGATAAACATGAACCGATCATATCTTGTGCTTGTAATAAGTGTGATTGCAATGTCGGAAAACAACATGTTACACGACGGAAAACTGACCGTTTGCATAAGTTTATGCTCAGCCTTTTATCCTCCAAATATGGCAATCTACGTTCGATGTTACTATCACAAGACCCGTGCCTACCCTTAATCGTGCGTTCCCTACCATCTCTAAGAAGGAGAGGGTTTGTGGTATGGATATATTGAAAGAGAGTGGTGTCGAAGTGGCTGGTTTCAGGGTTCGTCCCTCTTTGAAACAACCAGCCCGTCGTCTAACTCCTTATATTTCCAAGGCTGATAAATGTAAACTCGCTTGTTCTCATTGTCAAAATTCGGGTCATGATATTTTCATGTGCTTTGAATTTTTTGATGAAATACCAGAATGGTGGTATGAATTGAAAGGCAAAAAGGCATCTCCTAGTGGGTGTGGACATTGGTGGTCTTTACTGGTTCGTCCTCAAATGTTCGCGCTAATGTTGTTGGAGCTACCTCACTAGTAAAAAAAACATCATTTGCGGCTCTTAAAAATAGGCTATTTGCGGCGTTTTTGGTGTAGCAGCAAATAGGGGGGCCTGATAAGCGATATTTTGTACTAATTTATCCCCCGTTTTAGCTCGATTTCTATATGATTTATGCACTTTATTAAGTGAGTAACGAGCTAATATTGCTATTCTAGTTGTTTTGCGTGCTTTGACTCGTTTTATAGGAAATTAAGCGGTTTTGCTATATTTTCTTACTATTTGGAGCAAAGGCACTAGAATACGAGTTTTCGAGGAACCAACGATAGCAATTTCACGGTTTGACTACGATTCCGCTACATCCTTCCTCGAGTGGACTCATCTTGGACTTTGACTGTGTTTCTCAAAGGAAAACATCAACCCAAGTCAAAGGAGGACTAGCCCAAGCCCAATTACGTGTTACATTGACCAAGACCAAGACATAGGATTCCGTGCCCAAAGACGAAATTGGAAGAGACGAAAAATCCATCTGGGTTACATACCCGATCGGATTACCACATACCCGATCGGGTATGTTTGCTGATGAGCGTCTCTTGGCTCTTCTTCTACCAAGCTTTAATTGAGTGCTTTATGGCTTTGTCTAGGGTATGAATTTGGACGCGGATGTGCAGCTATGCAGCCCTATAAAAGCCAAGGATTAGCACACAAATAAACAGGAATCAAAACACAACACAATTAGCATACACATTATATATTTCTTTCATACAAGTTTTAGTTCATAGTTTCTAGTTTATGCAATCTTAGACTGTTTTTATAGTAATTTCCAAGTACTTTTCTAGTGTTCCTATAAGCATTTGTCATTACATTGGGTTGGATATTTGTTCTTTATTTTCTTTCTTACATAATTTGCATTCCAAACTCGGTAATTTTCTATCCTTGATTTACTTATGCAATTTCCGACATCATGAACTATAATCTCATTAGACTTGTTTTTATATTGTTCTTGGTAGGAAATCCATGTAAAAGTAATCTAGTTAAAACCAAATTATCGTTTAGTATGTCATCTTTCATTTCGCCTAATCATATAATCATAAAACCCATCATTAGAATCATTACTAATATAATCACCTTAATCATTTTAGCACTTTTATTTCATAGTTTAATTTCCTACATCTTTTTCCTCTTAATTTACTTAATCACATAAATTAGATATAATATTGTAAGATTATCATTGTGTAAATACAATAAATAGAATTTTAATATTGAAATGATTTGCTAGTTAAAATGAATTAAAAGAAGAGTCGATACCAATAGAACCACCTAGTTTGTTTCTTCCTTTGGTTGTGTCAAATTCTATAACTTTGTTTAGTGGCCATAACAATTGTTTGTATTAGTCAATTTCCGTCTTAGAAACGAGAGTTGGGATGGGAATTAGGACTACCAATAAGGGTTTAGTGACCTAACCAGGCTGAGAGGACGTTAGGACCCATTAAAAAGTTGGTACGAATCCGAGAGGAATATACCGCTACAAGGCTTAGACAATCGTAGCAATTCTAATGTTGGTATCAATAAAGCTTTTAAATCATTTGACATGAATTTCTCTTTCTCTATATCAATTTGATTAGATAGTTTATTTTATTGTTTTAGATAGTTTATTTTATCGTTTTAGTTAGTTTATTTTACCGTCATTTTATTACCGTTCTTAGATAGTTTATTTTATTGTCATTTGCTAGTGTATTAGTTTAGTTAGATAGCTTTTCAATATTGTCATTTTAATTATCGTTCTTAGTTAGATTTAATTATCGTTATCTTTCTTTCCGTCAATTAGATTAGATTTATTTTTATTGCAATTCCATACTCGTCATTTAAATATCGTCATTACATACTTGTCATTTCATTTCATGTTAGTAGTTTAGACAATCACCCCAAATGAATCGAACTTAAATGAAAATCACTCCATAGCAATTCATAGTTAACACGTACTCCCTGAGGATCGATCCCTACTTCCCTAATTACATTCCTTATGTTGTTAGCCTAAGTGTGGGTAATTATTTTTGTATCGGGACCGCGACACAACCGATCAAATTTTGGCGCCGTTGCCGGGGAGCACGGTTTTGTTTATCTATGTATTGCTGATTTTTGTTTAAAATTCTACCATTTTTAGGTGCAACCGTACCTTAAAATCAATACTAACTTTCCTTTTTGTGTTTTTCTTGTAGGTTGACAAAAATGGTGGGAACAAAAGATGATCCTAAGTTTCGGGTTTTTGAACTTGCTAATGGGATCCTAAGGGTCCATATCACTCTAATTGCTTTCATAGAAGGAAACCAATTTAGTGGTGAGCCGAATGAAAACCCAGCACACCATATCCAAACCTTTTGTGAGATGTGTCTAACTTTTATCAGGGAGGGAATCACCCAAAACCAAATCAGAGAAACTCTCTTTCCTTTATCACTAAAGAGAGAAGCCAAGTGGTGGTTCACCCGTCGTTTAAAGGATGCCACAAAACCAATGGAGTGGGAAGAGATCGTTATAGCTTTCCATCGTAGGTTCAAACCTCAAACCACCACGTCAACCCTATCAAGTAATTCACAAAAAGAAAGTGAGGAAGGTTCCCAAAGTAATTGGGGGAGAGCGAAAGAAAAGCCGAGTGGAAACCTCATGTGATGTTGACACTACCATTTCCTTAGCCTGTCCCGTTCCATCAAACGAAACCACCCCAAAAAGTACTTTATATCGTCCGAAAGCTTTAAACCCATTTACCTCACTAACAACACCTTGTGAACTTTGTGGAGGTATAGGGCATGTACCTCAAAGATGTGGGAATAGACTCACACCATTAAACCCCTTTCACCCACAATTTCGCCAAACTCAACCCACTAATACACCTCATACCATTCCACACTCATCCTTCCAAAATGATCAAGTGATAGCAAAAGTAGATGTCAAGTTAAGGGAAGTAATCCAAGCCCAACATAACATGTACTCATACTTCTTTTCTACAATAGGCTCACTCAAATCAACCATTTTGTCTCTCCAAAAGAGAGTAGAAGAGTTGACCCCATCGAGTTCTAGCCAAACCACCCAAGAGAGTGAAGAACCGTTAATAGTCACAATTGACATGATTAGTGACCAATCTTTCGATAATCCTCTTGGGAATGGAAAGAGTAAGGAGCCCATCTTTAGGTTACCCCACGAACTTTGCAATAATCCTACACTAGCCAAACCAACCCGAGCCCCTACACAAGAGGAGACATCCCGTCTCGAATCTTTGGTCATGACATTGATAAAAGCTCAAGGGAAATTAGAAGAAAGAATTGTTGAAACAACAAAGGCAAACGACAAAGCTTTCTCAAGGTTGGAGGCAAGGATAGGCAAGACATCTCGAAAAGAAGAAGTAACCCAAGATTCTCCCAAGGAACCTCCCCTTGAAGAAGGGAAGGTTATCATTCCTTCAAAACTTAAAGATCCAGGTTGTTTTAATATTTCTTTCATAATGAGTCTTCATAAGGTTAGCAATGCACTATGTGATTTAGGAGCCGCTATTAGTGTCATGACTTTTTCCTTCTATCACGACCATTGCCCAATACAAATGAAGATTACAAATACTAGCCTTCAACTAGCCGATGGATCTATGCATACTCCAGCAGGAATTGTGGAAGATGTCCCCATTCGGATTGGATACTTCCTTATTCCCGTTGATTTTTATGTAATATTTTCAAAGAAAAAGAGGGACGACTATATTATATTAGGAAGACCTTTCCTAAATAAAGTTGGGGCTTGTATAGATGTGCAAGGAAAGAAAATTACTTTTGAAATGGATGGATCAAGTGCCACTTTTGATAGAAAGGGGAATGTATTGAGTGTAGGAGATGGTGACCTCGAAGCATTCAAAGCTTCGGAAGTTTATTTGGATGAGATTGCCATGGATGTTGGCAAGGGTAAATGAAAAATTCAAGGACGAAATCAAGATGCAAAAGAGCTCATATCCCTTCACAAGGCTTAAGGAGGGATAGAAATTCAAAGTCTAGCATGACTTAAAAACGCCCTTGTCGGGAGGCAACCCGTCTTTCTCTTTACTTCCTTTTATGCATTCTTTATTCCACTAATTAGACAATGTTGATAATTTTGTTTTGAACTATTTGGACACTCTTTTTGAACTTTTGGGTTGTAATAGTTAGGAGACAGTTTTCGTTTTACTTGTTATTTTCATTTTTAGAAATACATGCCTAGTCAATAGTTTTTCGTACTTAGAAATGGAGGACCTATTGAGACTAAAAGGAGCTACCCTTGGCCCATGTTGCCAAGTCCATTAAGGTTAGTAAGTATGTTCAAGGCCATAGCCAAAAGGTAAGAGCAAGTACCATAGAAAAAAGAAATAGAATCCGGACTAGCAGACTTCCCCGATCGGATTGATGTATACCCGATCAGGTAAGTTGTCTGATTCGAGTTTTGTTCTATTTTCTTCTATAAAACCAACTTGCTTACCTTTGCTTGCTGCCATATTCCCGTGTTCTTCAACTTCAAGCTCAAAATCTCTCAAAAACCTTCATTTCTTAGTCTTTTCTTGCAAAATTTGTCACAATAGTTCACCCAAGGCAACATCTAAGCATTATCAAGTAAGTTAATTCTACTTTAGTTACTTCAATCTCTCTATTTTTCAGAAATCCAACATGAACAAACCCTAACCCAAATTTGGGGATTATTGATTTTACTTGAAAAACTTGTTTAAATTGGATTTCTAATGCTTCTTACATGATATAGAGTGAATGTTAGTGATTAATTTGAAAGCTTACTATGATTTGAATGCTCATATGCCAATTAGGATACTCATCTTTACCTTATGCTAAACACTCATGCTTAATGGTAGTATAATGCTTGAATTCATGATTTAGAATTTGAACTTATGCTCTTATTATGTTAATTTAGCATTAGTACCTTTGAGTAGTGCCCAAAGCTCAAGATTCAAGTGTAATATTGCTCAAATTCTTAGTGAAATATTGTTATGCTTAATAACATCAATTTGTGCTCAAAAGTAGCATGATAATGTTTCACTTATGTTGTTATGCTTGAATTTGTGCTTGAAAGCCTAGTGTTATAACACTTATGCTATCAATTTGTGTTTATAATGAAGTGTTCTAATACTAGTTTCTCTTAGCAAATGGCACCTACAATATGGAGATCAAAGAGGGCAAGAACCTCCAACTAAGGAGAAAGTAGTAGAGCCCATGAAGAGGACATAGAAATGTTAGAAGCCGATGATCAAACCGGGAGTCAAGAAGGACAAGATGCTATGCATGATCCCGACTTTCCGGATGTAGAGTTTAGTTCAAACAAGCAATGGCAAAAATGGTGTATTATTAAAAGCAAAGGTATGAGAGCTACAAAATTCCTTGATGTTTCTTCTTTAAGACACATGAAGCTTTATGAGCATGTCAAGGCGTTATTTAGGGGTCTAGGAATGAATGCTAGTATGAACTTTAGTTATAAGACTTACCCCCAATTAATCCTTGAATTCTTGAGCTCATTTGAGTTGCATAGGTCTAGGAATAGAGGCTCTATCCCTCAAGTTCGGTTTCGATTGTTTAATGGTGACTATAGTATGGACTTAGGGACCTTTGCCAGCCAATTCGGTCTCACCTTTGAGGATACCGTAACCTCACCTCCCGAAAGCTTTGATATTAGCCAGGTTTGGAGCGCAATTTCTACTTACCCCGTCTCTCGTTGGGACCATGTCCCACACAAACACATCCATCATCCCGCCATTAGAATCTGGCAAAGATTCATGGGATGGACCTTTTTGGGCCGAGCTGAGCCTCATTTGGTGAGAAGGGTAGAGTTAGAAATCTTAGGAGGGTTCTTGAATGTGAATAGTGAAGAACCATGGTCGATTAGCATCCCTTACTATTTTGCTGTTCAGTTGACTAAAGCTACTGCAGCAGGAGCTCACCCAAGGGGCATTGATGATCAAGCCACAAACAAAGCAAGCCTGATCCCAAAGACCCCTCAGATGGAAGCTAGAGTTACAAGGTCTAAACAACAAGATATGACAAGCCAAGATCAAGCCAGAGCAAGCCACACCAATGAGGAAGACAGTCCAAGGTTCAAAAACCCATGCCAAGCCCCAACACAACCCACATTACCCACACAAAACAGAAACAAAGCTATTCAGGCCCAGACAGACCAGTTAACAAACCCTGCATCTAGGAGATACACCAGGGCATCCCAACCACCCCCACTATGGCCTACCATCAAGACAACCCTCTAAGCTATAAGTTTGCCCAGGACAAACCATTTTGAAGTCTAGCAAAAACCCATGAAACAGACACCCAAAAGCTAGAGTCCAGTAAGCAGCATAGCAGAGGCAGTACATGTTCAGATGATGTTTTCTTTTGCCTAAGTCAACTTGTCTTCATCTAAGGCAGGTTTATCTACGTCCTCATAAGAGTGGAGAGTTCCAAGGAGCAACAAAACACCCAGAGCAAAGCATAAGACAACAAGAACAACAGAGTTCTATTTCAGGAAAAATACAAAAACTGCTTTATTACTTTTTGCATCAGTCTATTTGTGTCTCTTGTGTCTGTACTAGCTAGTTGTTAAACTCGTCCTCTTGTGAGGTTCTTAATTAGTGTCAGTAGGAGTAGTTTAGATCCTAAGCTGGCCCTTGGATGACTTATACATCCAATGGTTCACAAGATATCAGCCTCTCTATATAAGGAGGTCTTTGTATGTTGTTTCAGTTAGACTTTTATGAATGAATGAATTAAACTTTGAGAAATCCCTCAATTTTATCAAACTTGTGCTAAGAGCTGTAGTTTGAAACAAGCCTGATACATCCCCAAGGTGTTTGATTAGTGCCTTGTATTGTGAGTCAAGTTATATCTGTGCTTTGCTGTGGTTAACTTGCTTGCTGTTGAGTCTAGTCTAGGGTGTTTGTGCTTTGCTGTAACACTTGAAAACTGTCTCTAAAACCAGTCTTTGAGTCCTTTCTCTTGTGCCTTGCTGTAGAGGATTGTCTCTAAGTCATATCCCTTGAGTCTTTCAGTTAAACAACTCACCCTCTCTAAAACAACATCCATTTGTTACTTGACATTGTCCTCAGTTTGAGTCAAGCTAGTCAAGTTCACTTAAAACTTGTGAACCTTAGTAGTTTACACTCCAAATTGGTTATCAGAGCTTTGGTTGAGAGTCTTAGTGAGTTCATTTTCCCTAACTACATTTAAAAACACAAAAATAGCCCAATGAGTGAAGAGAGACTAGCAGGAGTAGAAGCAAGGATGGAGGATCTGGCTGGGATTGTAACCACCCTAACCAGAACCCTGGACCAGGTTATAGGCAACCATTTGCTTGCTGGAGGAAGAGGTAGAGGACGTGGAAGAGGCCAAGGAGGAGGCAGAGGAAGGCCACCTGATGATGAGGAGTATCCAGACTCAGATGACTCAACAAGAAGCAGAGCTTCCATCCACAGGAACACAGACAAGCATCTTAAGGTAGATATCCCTGAGTTTTCTGGTAGTCTTAATCCTGATGACTTGTTAGAATGGCTTAGAGAAGTAGAAAGGATCTTTGAGTACAAAGGATACAATGATTCCAAGTCTTTTAAAGTAGCCATCCTTAAACTGAAAGGGTATGCTTCCCTTTGGTATGAGACTATGAAAGGGTTAAGGGCTAGGGAAGGTAAGGAACCCATCAAGTCTTGGACTAAACTGAAAAAGAAACTGTTAGACAAATTTGTTGCTAAGGATTACACCCAGGATCTGTTTATCAAGTTGTCTAAGTTGAAACAAGGAGACAAACCTGTTGAATCTTATCTGAGGGAGTTTGAACAACTCACCTTACAGTGTGATATAAATGAGAAACCTGAGCAAAGGATTGCTAGGTACTTAGAGGGTCTAGATAAGAACATTGCTAACAAGGTTAGGATGCAACCTCTGTGGTCATTTGATGATGTTGTCAACTTATCTCTGAGAATTGAAAAGATAGGGAAGACTAAGCCTGTTACACCAAAACCTGTTAGGCCTTTTCAAACCAGACCTTATAGTGGGTTGAGAACCATGGATACCCCTAAGACAGCACCCCCACCTACCTTAGACAAGGGAAAGGGCATCATGGGTCAAAAGCCAAGCACTTCATTGACTGAGAACAGAATTAGGTGCTTCCAATGTCAAGGCTATGGACATTTCAGGAAGGATTGCCCTTCTAAGAAGACCTTAACTATAATGGAGGTTGAGGCTTGGGAGAAAGAGGGTCTAGTTGAGTATGAGAGAGATGAGCCTGAGGTTGAAGAAGTGGTGAGTGAGGAAGAAGAGTCTAGTCAGGAGGCAATAGTGGCACTCCCTGACACAGGCCACAGCTTAGTCCTATGGAGAGTAATGCATTCACAACAGATACCTTTAGAGGAGGATCAAAGGTCCCTCATTTTCAGGAGCAGATGTACCATACAAGGGAGGGTTTGTAATGTAACAACCCGAAAAGTACCCGATTTTTCTAGTAAAAATATTTACGAACACTTTTCAGTAGAACTTAAGTTTTTAAAATAGGAAATTTTGTTCCGAGTCTTATTTTGAAATTCCGCGTTCGTATTTGGAATTTCTGAGGGATTTGAAAAGACCGTTTTTAGTCATCTTTGACTTTTCTTGACTTTTAAGTCGTCTTTGACTTTTCCTTGACTTTTTAAACGTCGTCATTGACTTTTCTTGACTTTTAAGTCGTCCTAAACTTTTCTTGACTTTTAAGTCATCTTTGACTTTTCTCGGCTTTTCAGTCAACTTTGACTTCCGTTGACTTTTTCCCGACTCGCCTCATAAGTTTGAAGACCGAAATTTTATTTAAAAAATAATATTTTTGATTTATTTTTATTTAGATTTATTAAGATTTATCATAAATTAATATAATTATTTTGAATTTATTCGGAATTTAAAGAATAACGTTTACGGTTTTAACCGAGCGTCATTTAACTAT